>VKOC01006114.1:0-25905 GCA_009364415.1 Spea multiplicata
GGTATATGTGTGTGTGGATTGGTGTGTATGTGTGTGGATTGGTGTATATGTGTGGATTGGTATAGTGTGTGGATTGGTATATGTGTGGATTGGTAAGTGTGTGAGAGTGATGGGTGTTATGCTGTACATTTCCAATGTCTTTTTCATGATCTAATTATGCTCTAAAAGTACATCATAACTCCCATCACTCTATACTGTTCCATACAGTGGCAGAGCTGGGAGGCAGAGGCCTTGCACCCCCACCGCAGGACTCCTGAAAGGTAAGTGAACTTCAAAGAGGGAGAGGGTAGATAGTTAGGAGGGGGTAGTTGCGGCGGGCTTAAGGGGCTCTGCGTTAATGCGGCCATATAGGACCAGTCAGTCCGGTCCTGACTGGGCCTATTTTAAGGTGGGGGTTACATAGTGAAAAGGGGGAACATAGTGAGAAGGGGCAGATAAGATGAAGAGAGGGGGTAGTGTGAATGCGTATGAGAATGAATGAATAAATGTGTGGATGAATTGTGTGAATGTCGTATGACAATTAATGAATTCATGTGAGGATGAATTGCTTGAATGATTTGTGAGACTGCATTAATGAATGTGTTAATGATTTGTGTGAATGATTAAATGCAAAGATGGTACATGAAGGGTGGGCTTTAACAATAAATAAATAAATAAATAAATATGGGCTGCTCAGGCTTAAATGCCCGGGCCTATTTTTTTTCCCAGTCCGGGCCTGGTCTTAACCATAAGCTTGACTGAGTATGGCCTTCCCTACCTTTTGTTTCTATAAGGTCACATTGTTCTGTGATGTGCTACTTATGTTCTATTTACCTATTGTACAGAACGAGTGAATATGATGAAATCACTGTATTCTGTGTTTAGTTATTAATATTATTTTATCTACAGTGTCGTGCATGTAAATGTTTTGTTTACTCGAGCCATCATATGCACTTTAATGCATATGACAGCTTTTGCAAATGCATAGTTCCCTATTTGCTTTTGCCTGCTCACCCACCTCCCTTGTAATCTCTGTCCTGAAGATGTATTCATCTGATATACTCAGCAATGTACCCTCTAAGCTGTGCGCGCCCATATATACATACGAACATACACACACACACATTTACACACATACTCTTACATTAGCAGATAAAAAAATAACTTAATCATTGTATGTGCTGCGTATGAGATGAAATAGACTATAGAAAACTCACCTAAAAGGAGATCTCAATTTCTTGGTAGAGACAGTAGAGACAGTAGCATACCTAACGTTTGGCACACCTGGGTTAGGGGGGTGCCCGGTGGGCCGCCTCAGCAGATGTCTGTGCCACTTAAGGCAACCTAACGCAGGCCCGCATCTTACTCCTGGGAGCTTGCACATTGTGCGAGGGACCTCTCTTTTCCCACCAAGGTTCCTGCTCCTCCTATGGGCCCGCGTTAGGCGGCTGTCGGGCTGCATAGATGTCTGCGTGGCCCCAGTGATGCTTGACCGGTCCCCGGACCAGTGAAAACTAAATGACAGGTAAGTAGGTGAGGCAGAGTAAATGGAAGAATGAATGAGTGAATGAAAGAATGAATAAGTGTTTGGGGGCAGAAATGGCTGTTAAGGGGGCAGTGGTGTCACAGGCAGACTGCTTCAGGGGCAGAGTTGGCACAGGCAGGATACTTCTGTACCACCATCAATGTCTGACTCTGTATATAGTGATGGGAGTTATGCTGTACCGTATCTGTTCAGTAAATGTTATTTATTTAAACTTGTTTTTTAAACGTATTATTCATTGATATAGTGAATTTACCTATACCATTATTTGTTAATCATTTGTTTTAACATTCCTAGAGAAGATTGAGTCTTAAGAAGCTTCTAATACTTTTTAGTGGATCAGCGTTCATGTAAGAGAGTAAGAGTCACTTACTCTCAAGATCTCTGAGGGACCTATTTTTCAGATGGCATAGTGGTGATGGCTTACAAACGTGAGGCCTGAATGCTGTTGGGAATGGAAAGATTAGTATAAGGTAGTTGTCGAGCCCCCATAGTTAGACAGATCGAGACAAACTATTACTGTGCATAAACTTATTGACATATAGTATGGGTAATAAAGGAGTAAAATAACGGCTATTGACAATACAATATTAGAGCTGCTCATAGACGGTAATAAATCCATCTTGATTAAAGCCTTTGTTTCTGATAAAATAGCCGATAAATGTTTGTGTTTTTACATGTAAGGGCTGGCAACATTCAAACCAAATGCAAAAAAAGCAGCCCAAAAAGTGATTGCATAAGGTATACTACTGACAGTACCATAGTGTTTGTTAAACAAGGCTTTCTTACATGTTTCGCTAGTAAGATATTGTTCTGGTACACTTCAGTTTTTTATTACCACCAACAAATCAATTTGCTACTAAGTACTTTTAGTCGTGGCAGCTAAACAGTTATATCAATATATCTATTAACCTTATTCTGACATATAATGTGGGTAAATATACTACAGTTTGTAAAATGTGATCTTAATCCATGTTAATTAACTGCTGTCCTCAGTCTGTCTTTGACTGAACACAGCTAGGTAAATTAATAGTCGTCTGATAAACTATTTAACGTGTATTCTTCTCTAGGGATACTTTTACAAGCTGTTTAGGTAGCAGCTCGCGAGGACCGTTGTTGAGGCATCCTGATTTAAAATCTTGCGTATTAATCACTTTCTAGCAAATACACAACAGATGCATAAAGTGGTGTCTCAAGAGATGGAAGATTACAGAAACACTTCCATCAAATATCTTCAAAAGACAGATTACTACTGATAATTGAATTAGCAAACCAACAGTTGGTGGAATTTTTGATCAAGAAGTGCCAAACTACATGGTGTCACTGTGCAATCTCTGACTTGATAAATACGCTAAAATATCTTGATCAATGGTATTCGGAGATCACTTCATGGAAATATATAGAGACTCTTTTTGTAAACACTTGTTTAGATATCCTATACAAGAGGCAGTATTAAGCAGTGGAAATAACTGAGCGCATTACCTTAAGTACGTCCTTTAGTTTTTATATTGTGGCTCTTGTTTAGCAACGTTGGTTATACTGTTGTTACATGCAAGTAAAAATATACAAAATATATATATTGAACATACGCTAACTAGGCTTTGAACTTAGTTTGGTTTTAATCAATTAAATATAAAAAAAGCACTTTGGCATTGAACATAAAACACCTGGAAAGGTGTCCACTTTGTTCAATATTTCATGTATTTGCTGCACTTTTTCTGGTGTCAACATTGAAAACTTCAAAGCATTATGAATCTCTAAGTTATTGATTTTAGTACTTGATGTGCATACATGGTTGTTGGTGGGTTTTGACCACAAGAGAAAGATGTTTGAAGTATTCTCAAGTTCATTATATATATATATATATATATTATATTATATAATGTATCATATTTTCCTTCTGATCACTCACTTTGCACTTTGTTAAATGATAAAAATGAACTATTAACATGTCTATTTCTAAATTATTTTGAATCGATACAAGGAGACACAAACAAGGTGGCGCAGGGGTGGTATGCGACCCCTGTAGTTACACCAGTGATGATTGGTATGACTGGAATTAAGTTACAAGCACTTGATTGAAACAATTTTCATTCAACCCTTCATGACAAGAGTATTTCACACTTAAGCTTTCTTAAGATTTTAACCATATATTTGTTGAACCGTATTTTCCAGTTTCCTACTTAGTGTGCCCTAGACATACTGTATATAAAATGTTTTTAAGAACATGAAGGGCTTTTATTTTAAATCAAGTGGGCACACGTTGTTTTACATTTTTCTTATGCTTTATTTCACCGGTTAGATCTCCCTGCTGATGCAGAAAAGCCATATGGGATATTGTACAGTATACAACAATACATCCTAATAATCAATGGATTAAAGCAAATGGATAAATACAAAGTATTGTTGTCTGGGTGTGTCTCATTACATTATTGACAATAACTGTATTTGTAATATGTTTTTTTATATATATATCTTTTTTTCCTTGTGTAGTAAGGTGTCTGACATCTCCTTGCCCTTCAAATACAGAAAACTGAGATGGGAGGAATGACCACTTCAGTCAGTGTTATGAGAAACACAACCTTAGTAATATGTCATTTCACACAAATCACCTTATCTATTACACTTGTCATGCTGGAAACTGGTCACATCAGAGCACTATTAGGACTGTGATTTGTAACTTGACGTAGAAGGCTGAACACCATTGTAATATGTAATTTGTGATGGATAACCTGGATTATATGTAATACATAAAGATTATAACCTTTGACATTTCCTGTCTTCCAAAATATGTGTATTGTAATGTGAAATTCTCACAGAAGGTAAAAGTCATAACATTTGGAATGTCCGTCCAGAATTATTTCATAAACAGTGAATAGTTCATATGGCTGTGAAAATAGGAATCTGTATTTAAAATGTGAGAAAGTAAATATTGAGGTATCTTATTTGTCTTCACCGCTTGCTTCAGCCAATTCCCATGTCCTAAAACTGTATCTCTCATTAATTTATAGCAACTTGAACAACTTCCGAATCCAAAGCAAATGTCTTCTACAATGAAAATAACTTTCTCTTAAGTGGAGGATGTGAACACAATAAGAAACGAGACATGACTCCTGTCTAACTTTAAGCATTTTCCTTTCCCTTTTTCCATCTGATGAGAACGACAATCTGTTAGAGAGAAGACCTTGCTGTGTAATCACAAAGGCATACAGGGACCTCTAAGTATGGGTAGACGCTTGAAACACGTTGGTTGTCATGCCATCTCTGGCTCAGCTCACCTTTCTGGTTTAGATGATAACCTACCTCTGTATGCTTTTCTAGCAAAGTATATTTCTGCCTTTTTACTGGCATACCTACCTGATTCTTTTTCTAAGCTTGGCTGTTATAAAGCACTAACTTATAGGGGAAATACATTGGCAGCTGTTTATTGCTCGTTGCTGCTGAATTTTGTTGTGCGTTACAAATACCACAACTTACTAATAGCAACTGGATCTTGTCTTTTTATCAGTATATACAGAACACTGTAAGTCATTTGTGAATCACGTTCACCCCCTTCTTTTTACCTGTCAAGTTGCATAACTCGTGCTGCTTTTCAATCTATTTTCTTCATTTTCTTAAGTTTACAGAACTCTAAACTTTTGTGTTCTGTCAGTTTCAGGTAAATTAGGTTTATCCTTCTCACTCCAGAAAGCAATCTCCCTTTTATTAGAAATGTCATGTTCATTTAGGAAAGTCTGTTACAGTTTTGACTTTGTCAGTGAATTTTTTGTACTATTTTGATTCCTGACATGATGCAAGTAAATTACTTTATTTGCAGCTGTGTCTTTGTCTAATTATGTTTCATTTTTCTTCTTTATTTAGAGTGCAGTTACCAGTGATAAATAACTAATTGTTCATCCTCAACTGCTATTGTTAAATATCAAGCACATTCAAAATATAACATGTAGCAATTTCAATTACCGTATTTCCCCAAGTATAAGGTGCTCCCATGTATAGGACACCCCTTAATTTTGGGGGCCGAAATTAAAAATATATATATATATTACATTTATTGTACTGGCTGCCTGGGCATGATATGAGTGTGACTGATGTTAGCTGCTAGCAATTGTTAGCAATCAGACCCCTATCATGCTCAGGCAGCCAGTACATGCACTTTCAGCCTCCCTGTGCCCCTACACACGCGTCCATGCTATCACACACATATATATATTCATTAATTTACTCCCTCACCCTTACCTGTTTTCCTCTGCGTTGCTCGAATAGGAACAGGAACAAAGCGGAGTCATGTGATGCAATGTACATTCACGTGACTCCACTGGGTTGCTGTGTCGCCTCGACGGAAAATGAGACGCTGCTGAACAACACAGAAGTAAGCAGCAGGTCCCCTTTCCGGTAAATTCTTTTTTTAAAAAAAATCTACCACCACTGAATAAGACGCACCCAGTGTTTAGACCCCAAATTTTCCTAAAAAAAAAAGGTGCGTCTTTTACATGGGGAAATATGGTAAGTAAACTTTTAATAAAGGATATTTGTTGTATATGCCATGGTATTGTAGGAAATCCTTGCAGTCAATGCCATAAGACATTTTTTTATATGTGTCTACATGCGTCTTAGTAATTTTAGATAAGTAGTTAGCTACTTTACTTACCACCTTTTACTGCTACGATTGAGAACCTTTTTTCTAAACTTCTTTTTATTACCAACTTCTAAAATCCTCTGTCTCTGACTAAGAAAAAGCAGTAAGTTCTGATCTGTAAGGATGAATGGCAGAAAAAAAAATATCTATTTGTAAATTTGTACGTCAAATAATAATGGACTTACATATTTTTTAGTTTTGTTCCATCAGCATATTTGTGCCAATCAATAAATACACTTTTCTATATTATATGGCAATCACTCATATTATAACCATTTTCCCAGGCCAGAAAATGACATGCCGTTTACTATAATATTAATTGCTCATACTGACAGTAACAATACAAGAAAGGACTTGGGCGTAATTATTTCTAATGATTTAAAGTTAACCAGGCAATGTTAAAAAGCAGCAGCAATTGCCAACAGGATGCTTAATGATATAGTAAGTTACCTTAGATGCAGAGAGACACAGTCATGCCACTAGTCAGAGTAGTATGTATAGGACTTGGGTGGGATGTGGTTACCAGAGATAATTCTTATACTAGAGTATGAAAACCAATCCTACTGTACACTGCAGTAGAAAAATGTGGGATAAAAACCCCTGAAAACTTATATGTTGGGCCAAAACCATAAACTGAGATAAAAATATTATCTTATTGTTTTCATGGAACAATAGCAAGGGCATAGCTAGAAACCACAGGAGCCTGGTACAGCCACTTAACAGCCTACCTGTGCCATCTTTGCCCCAGCTTGTCAGTGCCCCCAAACAGCTTATGTGTGCCATCTTTGCTCCAGTTTGTCTGTGCCATCTTTGCCCCCCTCCATGGCACACAAATTCACATATGCTAACCCACACACTTCATACTCACTAACTCATACTTACACACTCATTCTAATACACACACTCCCTCCTCTCACACCAGTCATGCTAACACACTCCATCTCACACCACGAAAACATACATGCTTACACACACACACACACGCACCAATGATCACATGCACATCCATGGTCACACACAACATCCATGGTCACTTACACTTTTACATAGACATTCATGCTCACAAACATACAAACATACTTATGCTCCTGCCATACCTCCTTACCTCTCCTACAGATTTCATAATATGGTTTTCTCCAGTAGTGGGATCCAGTCCCTTACATCTAAAAGGATACAGATATTCTGGAGTAATTCCAAAGAAGGCCTATTGAAATATAATACAAAAATGTAAATATAATACAAAATGTAAATTTAAAAATATAACATAAAAATATCTCAACATGGAGGAAAAGAAATGCCAGGACACAAAATTTCAGTCTAAAATAAGAGAATCACAGCTTTAGATGTGTGAAGAAAATATTTAATTACTGACAAGGTTGTATAAAAATGAAATAGCCTTTCTGGAGAAATATTTGTGCTTTAATGCAGTGAAAGATTTTTATCTCTTCGACCAATGACATACCAGGTACATCATCAGTAAAAATTGGTGACACATCGCCACAATCACAGTTTATTGTGGAGTCAACTGTTCCATGACCACAGTGGTCAATCTATAGCAGATCCCCTGGATACAGTCAGATGACAAAGGCATTGCTTTTAAGAAGATGACAAAAACACAAAGGCACAAGAAAAAATCCAATGGCATTATATAATATGAAGAAATAAAATGTAAAATAAAACCAAATGACTGCACAAAGAATCCTTAGTGTGTCTGCCAGTTCTGTCATGTAGATTATAAATTAATTTATTACTATCTTGTATTTACAAATAAATTATATAAAAATTGGGGAAAGATAATATATGCATATAATGTTGCTTTTTTACTCACACGACTGCATATTTGTATAACTACATTTGTATAACTATAAAGGTTGTACTCTTACTTATTTTGGTCTTTTTTGTAATTTATGCCAGTAATATAAATGCAGGATTTTATTGGTTTGTCATTTCAATAGCTAAATAATTCACCTTATCATAAATATATTAGAAACATCCTACTTGCTAGCCACCGATCCTATGTGTACCAAGCTCTCAAGGGATAAAGAAGGACATGCACATGCATTGAGTTTGCTAATTCCTCTTATCAAAAAGCTGAGCATTATTTTAAATGACCTTTCCTTCTTCGTTTCGTAGAGTTTGCCTTACATCAGACATTCAATTGAATCCTTTGTGTACCATCTGAAAAGCAGGTTGTTTTGGGGAGAATAATCTCTTCTCTTTGTTTGCTCAGTGTAGCACATTCAACATACGACTTTCTCCATTATGCATGGGAAGTTGGTGAAAGCTACAGATTCCTCCCTTGTTCCTTAGCAAAATAAAATAAAAAAAATCAATTTTTTTGTATCCTAATTGTAGTCATATCGTAGGAAGCATAAATGCAGCATACATGAATGCTCCCCCAAAAAAAGAAACTCACCACAAGTAGAAGACAAAAAATGAATTTTCTAGAGCATCCCTGTGAGACATTTTAACGTCTTTGGAGTTCTGGCAGCTTCTTTAGATTTTTATGCCTTAATGATGAAATAAAAGCAACTTTAATTTATGTAGGGGGGCACTGTCAGATCGTTCACTTTTCTGCTTTCATTAGACAATTTTTTAGAACTTCTAAAGAACAAAACATATGGCTGTTAAAACCTCTTAAATACAATTAAGCATATTATATATTCCTAAGAAAAGCAATAAATCCTGAAGGAATATAACTTCTATGCCTCTCTGCTGTCTTTTAAATATTGAATTTTTGAAGATGGGAAAACAAAAAACTTCTACAGCGCACAATAGAAACATTTACAGTTTTGATAATTATAATTTAAAGCTAGTTTATAGCTGAGCAGGAGATTCCAATAAGTAAATATGCACATGTGCATGGTACGCTGGCTAGTCTTCTGCCCCTGGACCTACAGCCCTAGTATACACCAGTGATCTGATCATGGCACCCAAGGCAAGAATATTGTCTTCCCCCATTCTTTTACAGAGATAGCAATATTTCTGCCATTACCAAAATAGTGCTTGAAATTTACCCATAGGAAAAAAGGCCATAATGCAAAAATATCATTGCCGGTGAGTCACAGATTGTGTTCCCTTCTGACAAACATCTAAGCTTATAACACGTTTATTTCACACAAAAAATAGCTTAATATGTACTATGAAGCCTCAAAGCACTGTAAATTACAAAAGCAGTGTCTACAAACCAAGAGCTGCTTCTGGCCAGATTCTAGTTCTGAAAATGTAATTTAAGAGAGGACTGGTGAATTCTTCATGCATTTTCCACACCATGTACAGGCTGATTACATTTTTGGCAGCCAATTTGTACGGACTAAAATTTGCACAAATTATTTTTTCATTTGTAAAAACAGTCAGACATCTGTGGTTGTAATCGCAATTGTAATAGAAATCTTACATCTTTATATTTTTCTATTAATTGAGACACTCCCTATTTATTATAACTGTTAATCTTGTCTAATTCAGACAAAATCATTTTCTGAGTAAGCTTATTCATTTTGATGTTTTGAAATGTACCTGAATATGTATGTTTATGTACAGTATATACATATATATGGGGTATGTTGTGTCCTGATGAAGGCTCCGTGTAGGAGACCGAAACGTCGATATGACCTAAACTAATTAACATTTTTGTACTTTAATATGAAGTCCTGTGAATGCTCCTATTTTTCATGGATGTCTAATTGTGGTCGAGGATCAGCACCGGGGCAAGTTAGTTTTATAGATTAGAGTGTGCCTTCCATTCTTGGGACATTATATATATACATATGTATATATATTTATATACACACACATATACATACATATACTCCCATGCACATAAATACCGTATTGGCCTGAATATAGGACACACTTTTTACCCTCACTTTAGGTCTTTAAAGTGGGAGTGTGGCCTATATTCAGGGATTTAGCGCAGGGATGCGCAGGTTGTATCGCCCCCAAGGCCCGGGACATCCAGTTCGTGGTGCCGGGCAGGTGATTTTTTTTTTCTTTTCCATTTAGCCCTGCTGCGGGTAAGCAGCAGGGTTAGTATCCAGGTCCGCCGCACTGCTGCGGGGGACCTGGACCCTTCTCCCCGGCATGTAGACAACTTCCAAGTTGCCGGTACTTCCGCTGAGGCTTCTATGGTGCAACACCGGCGTGACACCAGGCCCCGCTAGACACCAGGGAGTCTGTGGATGCATTGGTAACTTGTGTGGGGGGGTAGTGGCACTTCTAGGGAGCAGAGTGGCATATCAGGCCGACAGAGTAGCACTTCTATGGGCATAAAGCATATCGGGGGGGCAGGTTGACTTTTCTAGGAGGCATAAAGCATGTCTGTGGGGTCAGAGTGGCATATCTAGGGGGCAGAGTGGCATATCAGGGGTTATAAAGCATATCGGGGCAGAGTGGCATATCTGGGGGAGAGGGCATATCTATAAGTAAGGTGCATTATGAATTATAACATATGCTGACAAACTGTATAACTTTGTATATGTATTTTGTACATAGATAGCAGGTAATAAGAAATATAGTTGAAGCAAAAAATGGGGGTTTAAAAAAGGATCTAAGGATGAAAGTGTAGTGGGTTATGAATGGGTAGAATTAGCATTTAGCCGCAAACAACTTGTCTTCCATGAGACTGCTAAAATGAGTCTCTTTTGCGTGTGTGTGTGTGCGCGCGCAACAGAGGGTTAAGATGTTAATAGATGATGCCTAGGCAAAAAATAGTAGTAATACTCTGTCTAGTTTTTAAAGCTTTTTAACTAATAAAGTCTTCTACTGTATGGAGAAATGCTGTATTGTTGTTTTCACCTGTTTTTATGCTAATATCGCTTCTTCAGTGTCAATATTAGGACAGCTGGATTGTTAAACCTGAAATCGGCAGACATAAACAAATGTGACAGATATATTTGCTGTTTGGATTTAATTAACCTATAAAACTGAATGTTCAAGGACCAGATGTGAAGAATTCTTGTCAGTTGCTAGCTCCTCAGAATACTCATACACGAACCTTATAACCCATCTTTTGTTCAGATATAAAAAGGGCAAGCATTCGAGAAATGCTGTCCACAACTACAAATGTAATATACTCTGAACACATTAAGGTGATACTGTAAGTTATACTTACCTGAAGTGAGGGAGCGCTGGTGATACAAGCATTAAATAAGGGTTGCCCACAAGTCTTTCTGCTTTTGTGGCTCCATAACTTTACTTGGTGGCCATAGTTACATTTTTTAACTCTACATATAAACTATTGGCACCTAACAGCATAGAAATGAAGTTATTCAGGTACGGTACCAATGTGGCTAGCACAAAGTACAGGGAGAAATTTGTTCACTGTACAATGACACCTTTTTATGACACTTTAAAGGAGCTCAGAAATTACTAATGAATACTAAGAAATTATTATAATTGCATTATACTCAGTCCTACCATACAAGTAAAGGGCATCTAGGTAGTACCACCATGAGTTTCCTTTCTTTCCATGACTTTTCCCTTTGGATTCCAACCACTTAGCAGAATACATGAAACAACACTGAAAACATTTTTATATGGCTGGTATCTAAATATTAACAAGAACAGTTTTCATTTAAAATGACAGTATCTTTCTGAAAGCAACCTGGCTTGTCATTTGCAGGTATTTTTACTTAGTTAACCACAGTGTTGCCTGGAAACATTATTTAAGCCTTCAAACAGCCAAGTTCTTATGTTAGAGGCATGGCACATAAATGAGAAAACAACACTATGTTAGAAAATAATCTGCAATTAAGTGCAAACCGTATCTAAACATAGTATGTATATTTTTGTGCACATAAAGATTAAATAATGTATAGAGATCAATTTTGGCACCTTGGTAAAGAAAATGTATCTAAATAGGGCATCCATTTCTGTGCATGCATTGTGTTGAAATATTATGCATCATTTTGTCTTTACATCGTGGTGAACTCAGTCACATCCAGGATTACAGTACAGTGCCCCATATATGAAATGACAACTAATAATATCATATTATATAACAAGCTTATGTGCTTGTCATTGTGCACGTTTTGTCTCTCTCCTTTTCTTTCTCAATCAATTTTTCCTCTCTCATTCGGTCCCCTCTTTCTTCTCTTGCCTCTACCCCCTCTGTCATTCTTCTCACTCCCTTCTCTCTTGTATATTGTTCTCTAGTTTTAATCCCCCACACTTGACTAGCAGCCCTTCAGCCAATCCTACACAATACGATCTAGAAGCCCCCATGGACAGCCTCTGAGCTTCTCCTCTACTGTTAATCACTGGAAGTTGTTTATTAATCTACTCTCCTGAGCCATGCATTATGAATTCCAGTAATTTAATTATGGAGCCATACAGATACCTAATGACATGTTAAGAACTGTTTGCACCCCAGTGCAGCAGAAGACCCATCTAATTTGCATTGTGTAAAAAAGTGACATTTCTGTATGATTTATTTTATTCATGGGTCTCCTGGCAGTCGTTGGTCAGCTTGTTCCATTCCTGCTGACTTTTGAGCCACTGACCCTTTACCTAAAGAACTATTATAATTCTGTATTATAAAATTAAATAACTTACCAAGGTGCTAGTATTGATTTCGGTATGGTATGTAATCTTTATGTGCACATACATTTAGGGTCTTTAGGTATATTTTAGTCTATTAACTGGAGATTTTTTTCTAATGTTGTGCATGTATGTGTATGTATGTGCATTGAGGGTTTATTCACTAAACCATGAGTTTAGCTGAAATGAAAACATTTCAATTTTAACTATGCATTCAAAAAGGCCAAACATTAAATTATATATGTGTGATGATGTGCAATTTCTTTAAATGTTAAACTTACATATTGCATACTTAAAGGGAAATTCTTCAAATCAACTATGCAATAAGTAAATATGAATGGTCAGCATAGACTGTCTTGCAGGAAAAAGCTTGTCGTGACCTTCTTAGCACATGTTCAGGTCAGTGTGAAGGAATGTTTAATCTTTCCTCACGGTTTCATGAATAAACATCTTAAAAGATAATATGAGATACTGCTCAAATGTTATGTGATGGTGTGAAATAGGTAATTATAGACCAAATGTTTTCCTGGAAATGACTCTGTACTGACTAGCATATTAAAAGATAATCAAAATATACACAAATTCTATGGTTCTATACTTTTTCATTATTATTTTTTCTAAAACAATGCAGGGTTCTAAAACTCTTTAGTTCATTTTATTTTTGCTTAGTAGTATTCACAAGTAAAAAATACTGAAAACCCTATAAATACACAGCTCTAAAGTGCACACATCACCGCCAAAATATGAGTGCAAACCCCAAATGGTTAAAGAAAAACAAAGAGGATTCATCAGATGCAACACATAAGGTAATTAAAGTACTAGTCTCTGGGATGCAGTGATATTACAACGAAAGGACTCAAATATACATGAAGAAAAAGACAGTGGTAAAATTACTCAATTATATACTCCCGCTTCCTGATCTCAGCTTTTATATGGCTTCCCTGGTCACAGCCTCCCAGTCTAACCACTACCTGTGTGCACCCCTATACTTTGTCCCTGATCTTGAAAGATCATCACAAGGTGTTGCGAAGTCAACCCGAGGGGGAACCGGTTGGAGAGCGAAGAACTCTTCCGAGGCCATCAGGCTTTGTTCATGGGGACACAATGCCCTACCCTTGCACCAGTGTCTCTTTTACTAAGCTGAGTCTGACAAATATACTGTGGTGATTTCTACAATATAATACTGTATGATATAAGGTATAATATATAAAACATGCAATAAATATCAGAAGAGAGAAAATACATAAAAAAATAAAAACAAAGTCAAAAGAGACCAATATACTTATAAGAACAGATCACTTTCTCTGGTGTTGTCCAACTGGCCAGGATAAACTGAAATAAATAAAGGATGCCTCACAAAATGCGTTTTTGTTTCCTTTGTCAGTATATAATAAAGAATTTAGAAGTGGTAATCATTTTACTTAATATCATACCTCCCAACGTCTCCACTTTCTGCAGGACAGTTGACAAGTTGTCAAGGTGACCAGCCCCATTGTACCTCTTTCGCCAGCAATATTGATATAATGTATTTTACTTCACATTATGCTTGAGACTTACATGTAATGATTGTGTAGAGAAAATGATTATCCTTAGCAAAATGCATGACTGCTTCTTTGCTTCTTTTGTAAACAAGAATATGTAATCAAACTGTGAACGTGTACACATATTTTTCAAATTCACTTAAACAAATGTTTCTTTTGTAACAGCGGCAATAGGGAGAAAGAAATAACTGAAACACAAAATGCCTTGAGCGAGCCAATAACTTAAAGACAGGTTGCCAATGCTAAAACAAAATCGTTAGTCAAGTTAAAGCGTCAGTTTTAACTATTAGGCAATCTGTTTTCTTAAGGGTGAGTAGACTCTTGTCCCCAATGATCCTTGACTTGTAATGGGAACAAGCATGACTGTATCATCCCTGACCTTCATTGCCAGCTTCCTTGTAGCAAAAGGCCACCAAAAAGCCTACTCTCCATATGTAACTTAGCCCTTATAGTGTTCTGCAAGAAAAGTCCAATTTGGCTAGTGTGAGGGGGGTAAAGCTCAGAGGACCAAGCCCTGGGACTAGCCTATACTAGTCTTCGTTAATATAGGGCTCTAGCTGGCCTGCCCTCCTCTATCCACTACCATAAAGTTTAGAGCATCTATAAGAATTGGTTGTTTTAATTGGTAGTTGGCGCACAAAATAGCACAGTGCAATGCCCAAGAGAAATGCAGTCCAGAAACCAAATGACTGGATTTAACAGAGTCAAAATTATATCCGAAAACAAAACTCTTACTTTTGCTATTATTTTAACAGAAACAACAGATTTTGTTTACCGAACCAGCATTTCCTTGTATATTATGTTACTGTTCATGTAATGTAAAACTAACCTAAATACCAAAAAACTCTATTCATAAAAATATGTCAAAACAGTAATATTCATTAAGGACTATTCATGTGAACAGCTGCTAACTACCTACAGCAGCCTCTTTCCTTGTGAATAGCCACTGGCGTGCCATACGTATACTTAAATAATTACTATTATTATCTATTATGCAAACTGTGAACGTTCAAAGCAATCTGAAAACAACATCAATGTGAGGGAAAACGGCATTCATATTTTATATTCTCCTCAGAATATATTCTCCTCAGCGCTTATTAGCTTTATTTAGAGGAAACTACTAGACTCAGGGGAACAGCAATTAAGCTGCCTACACCCTGTTCAACACACTTGTCAAGTTAGGTTGCTGAGTAAGCTGGGCTGTCACTTTAATATAAGTGATAGAGCACATAGCCACTAAATAACAACATATCTATTCTTTTAAACACCAAGCATGCTTCACATTTACTTTGCATCCACAGTTCCCCTCACTGCGGTCACACAGCGTGACACATGCTCTGTTTAGGACATGCTTGAAGATACTGTACATTATTTATTGTGGAATCCAATAGATTTATAATTTTCCCAATTAAAAACGATCATTTTTCTTATTCAGAAAAGATTCCGTTTTAATTTGAGGCATGGCCGTAATCTGGGATGAATACCTGTAACACTATGGTTACATGGATGGTTATTTGGTACCATACGTGTTTTCCGCACTGTCATTTAAGTGTCAATCTAATATGGCCTTGTTTTACATTGTCTCGTGTGGTATTTATCTGCAGCACAGTTTCTACTATTGATTGACCATAATCATTAGTAAATGATTTAAGATCAAAAGTAATGAAAGATCGCTTGGATTTAGTGCTTACTATGACCTGAGTACACTCTTAGAATAATTATTCAGTTCTAGTGGTTTCACCTTGGAACATTTCTTATTTGGGGGGGTGATACTGTTATAAAACAGGCAAATGTAGTATCATGTCATGGATGGGTTCATGGTTCTCCACTGGATACAGTAAAAAATGACAAAATGATCTACTGAACATACTGTAGATTGAAAGTGTTAGTAAAACGTAGGGAAACACTGTGTCACAGCACTCACCCCAAATCACAAGTGAGGAACAGAGAGGCAAAAAACAGACAATGTTTATGGACATAGCCTCTTTCATTTTACAAATGCATTCACACTTTAACAATGATCTTGTGCAAAGAAATGCTGACTGTGGACCCATCAGTCGTGTCATGGAGCAGTCCACTACCCTTTCGATAAAGTAATATTTCCTGATATAAAGACTATGTCCTCTTGTTCTGGTGGTAGTTCTTTAAAATGAAATTTAAAAAATCTTCCTTTATTATGTTGAATCCATTACGTCTTTTTTCCAGCCTATATATGTTAAGATGCTTTAACCTTTCCTGGTACGTCTCACCAGTCCTCTGTACAATGGGATAAGCACTTCCCTCTTTCTACTGCTAATGCCTCTCCCTATACAACCAAGCATTCTGCTAGCATTACCTGCTGCTCTACTGTATTGTCTACCTACCATTAAGTCCCCTGAAATAATTAGCCCTAAATCCCTTTACTTATATGTTGAGGTTAGGCCAGTATCAAATATTCTATACTCTGCCCTTGGGTTTTTATGCCTCGGTGCATTATTTTGCATTTATCCACATTAAATGCCATTTGCCACAGCTCTGACCATTTTTTCCAGTTTACCTAAATCATTTGCCATTTGGCTTATCCCAGGAACATCAACCATGTTGCAAGTCTTTGTGCCATCAGCAAAAAAAGACATAGCATACCATCAAGGCCTTCTGCAATATCACAAATACAAATATTAAAGAGAATGGGTCTAAGTACAGATCTTTGAGGTACCCTACTGGATTGCAGATTATTGATAAATCTTTATAGGGCACAGTGTCAAAGGCCTTACTGAAATCCAGATACATAATGTCTACTGCACCACCTTGATCAATGATTTTAGTCACCCAATAAAAACAATCAATATTAGCCTGGCGTGATCTTCCTGATGTAAACCATGGTTGTTTTTGATCTTGAAACCCATGTGATTTTAGATGGTCAACAATCCTATCCTTTAAAATAATTCTGTTAATTTCCCCACTACTGATGTAACATTTGCTAATTAACAATCTTCTGTTAACAATGATGGGTTAAACAAATCTGTTAACAGTTTTGCTGGTATACCACTACATTCTTTTAATAACTTTGGGTGTATCTCATCAGGCCTCATCGCCTTTTTTGTCTTTACCTTAGACAGCTAAAATAGAACATCTTCCTCAATAAACTCAAATGTATCAAATGACTCATTAGTCCTTTTCTATAATGAGGTCCCTTTCCTTTCATTTAATTTGTGAAAACTGACGCAAATTATTAATTGAGGCAGTCAGCCTGACATTTTTCCTTTTCTACATACCTTTCTTCTTTTGTTTTTAATCTAACTAATCCTTGTTTTACTTTCCTTTTCTCATTTATATATGTAAAAAAAATCTTGCTTTTTTACTGATTGGACAATTCTCTCTTCTGCATTTGCTTTGCCAGCTCCTATAACTCGCTCTGCCTAATCTTAAAGATCTGTCTATTTTCCTCACTTTGGATTTTTTGTATTTACAAAAAACTCTTTGGTTTTTACTGATCTACAGAGTACCACCGTGGTTTATTTATTTGTATTTTGCTCTTACAGCCTAGAACAATTTTCTGTTGCCTTCAATAAATCAACTTTTAAATAACCCTATTTTTCCTGGTCTCCATTTAAATGTCCCCAGTCTGATAACGTCCTCTTTATACATATTCTCATTTTAGAAAAGTCATTTTTTTTAAATCTAAAACATCAATAAAATGGTAGTGTATGTAGTGAAAACATATTGTAGAACTATAGTAGTATAATGCTTTTTAAATCTTACTTTCAATCCTTGTAAAAGAAACAAATATTTGTAGCATTAATCAGAATACTAATAAAATCACCTTATTTTGTTAGAGATCAACACAATGAAGCAGTTAAATTTAAAAGAAAATGTGGTATTAGGAAAAATGGTCTACTCATAATTTCTGATTTACACTAAAGGAGACTAGCAACATATACTGCTGATGACCAGTAATCTATAAAAACACTACTTATTTCTTCAGGAAACCTGATTGCTTTGTTTTGGTTTTAGCATTTTATTTTAGAAATTACCAGTCTGCCAAGAAAAATCAATAAAGTTGATTGCAAATTAATAGATTATTTAGTGTCGAGAAACATGCCAGAGAGAAATGCTCAAAAGAGCATGTTTGTTTTAGTGTAATAGTAAGAACCACCTGCTGTTTCATGTGACATTTTCAAATGTAAACACATTTCTGTTTCTTCTCCCAATAGAATTAGATCGTGAATGTAGTACATAACAGACCTATTAGCCCCCCGCTGTTAAATGGCAAAATAAGTACACCCATATAAGAAAAAAGTAAATACACAAATAAATACACAATATTATTAATGGTAAAGTATGTTCAAATATTTTGTTTCCAATGTTATCTTTATAAGTAGTGATACTCTGATATTCCATATTGGTAGCAAAATGAAAAAGCAATCATTATCTAGGGGAGGGGAAAGATATAGATTTTCTATACAAATATATAAGATTCTTTTTTTGATCTTTAATATTTACACACTGTATTAATAATAAGTAATCAATTAAGGTTTATGTAAACTATAAATAGAAAACCAACGATATTCCCAAATCTCTGTTGTACTCACACAACCAAAATATATCAGCTTGTCTGAAAAATTCATGTTCTATAAAATAAATGGTAGGTTTACAAATAAGTTCATAAAATGAAAATATTGCATTTATTCTCAATGTTTAGTCCTTTTCTTTTGTTTTGCTTAAAGGTGCTGCTCTACATAGACGTTTTTCTCCAATTTGTTGTTTCTAGGCAACTGTGGTATTTCAATAAACGTTTAAACACAGTGTTTACGTGACAGGGAGCATTAAGGAGAAAAGCAAAATGACAGATAGGTTTCCTTTACTTCTCTCTACATGATGCAACACTTATCTGGGGATATTTTAAGAGGCCCTCTAGATGAAACAGCACCTGAATTTGAAGGTCTCGCCATAATTTCAAATTTGTAATATCACTGTGAAATCCTCACATGTTATCTTTTTTGCAAACAGAATACATTTCATATGACTTTCTTAAGCCAATGGGTTGTATCATTCATTTTATGTAAACTACATTTCATTTAATGGTATGAACAGCCAGGTGGGATGATGGGACCAGTCCATCCAAAAATGAGCTTCACGTTACAGTACCAAACACATTGTAATGTGAGATGAACGACCATAACAATGTGTGCTGTCCCACAACTCCTTTTGAGATTCATAAATGTGAAAAAATATAATTACCATACCTAAAAGCTATCCTGTTTTTAATGGGTCAGTCACAATTTTCAGGCACTGTCCTTCTTACAGGTCTACCCCACTTTACTACTTGACACAAGCCCCTACTAAATTGTCCCAGTTTGAACACCTGAAATGTGAGAGGGTATGGATACCATTTTAAATAGACTTGGGCACCAGGGGGCTCTTCGTGTTCATCTTCGTGCTCGTCTTCGGCATTCCGCGAATATTCGCTTGTTCCTGTCTTCTCTTCGGACAAATATTCGTGGACATTCTTCGTGTCCGTTTTATCTTCGTTTTTTTCCGGTTAAGGGGTTAATACGGGGTTAACGCGTACCGCAGCAGCTCTGGCGCCAGGAGTTTAAATGTCCGTATGAGCAACTCTATTGGTCGTCAGCAGGGGCTCTCTGCCAATGGTTGATGGCAGACAAGCCCCCTGCTGGCGACCAATAGGCTCATTTGCATTGCCTTGTAACCCGTGACGGCAAACCTACTGATTTCCGCTTCCATCAATCCCGCGATGCTGCGAAGACAAGGTAAGCTAGATGGGGAAGGGACCGGGGAGAGTAGTAGACAAAGACGATCACGAAGATCTTCGTGGTGTGTGTCTTCGTCTTCGCCTACTTTTTACCGCCGCCGTCTTCTCTTCGTCGTGTCTTCGGAAAGAACACGAAAACACACTCTTTGAGTTCGTTTTCATGTTTGCCTGAAGACGAATACACAAGTCTAATTTTAAACCCGTAATATCCTGAAATCAATATTCATATTGGGACTATTGTGACCTTTAGATATTTCTTCATATAAAATCACCCTGTGGTTATCAGTAGGTATAGGATAATTTATGTAGCAATTTCTATCAACAATTGTTTGGAATTGTTATGATTCTCTGACAACATACTGGAATCTAGATTAACAAGGACATGTGAGACACAACTATATTTAGAAATGATGCCACAAAAAATAATTGTTTTGTGATAAAGGTTGTCACCTTGAGTTGATAACAGTAGAAGCTGCTGTATAAAGAGCATTTTAACATCTATTCATTATTATAAAACAGTTTAGTTATTTCTAATTATGGTGTAGACTCAATTGTGTTCATATTGTAACAAGCTTTTAACCTTGTAGTTACCTACAAAAATAAGGTGGGCTTTAGCCTGGGTTATAAAAAATAATTCCTTACTTACTAACCAAAATCAAACCCTAATTACAAATATTTATTTTATATAATATACCATTAACATTTTCAATAAAAAAGGCTCCAAAGTACAGAGTAACTTCTTTGGAAATACCCAAAGTAGACAACTTTACCATGCAGCATTTTGACAGGCATGGCAATCTGGCAATCCAGAACAAACAATTTGTTGGAGAAAGAGAATCATTTCTACACCTTTATTTCTCTGTGAATATATCTGTATTATTCTTGCCACCTGCTTCTGTCTTCTCTTTAAACATTGCCCCCCGTTGCCCTTTCGCAAAAGAGGGAAGCCACAGGGGACAGCCTCTGCACGGGAGACAGAAGCAGCTAGCGGAGAAGATAGGACGACATTGATAGAGTCAATGTCCCCCCTCAGCCCACCAGGATTTTCTCTTTAACTCTTTTTTGGTGGCATAGACAGTCTGTTTGGGGCACTGACAAAGTTGTTTGAGAATAAAGATGGCACACAGAAGCTGTTTGGGAACAAAGGTGACACAGACAAGCTGTTTTGTCAAGCTGACAAAGATTGCATAGCCAAGCTGGCAAGTTGTTCGGGGGGTTAAAGATGCCACAGACAGGCTGTTTTGGGACTAAGATGGCCCAGACAAGCTGTTTGGGGGCAAAGATGGCACTGACAGGCCGGGGCTAAAATTGCACAATTTTTTTCCAGACTACACCTTTACTTACTTACCTTTTTGCAGTATTTTCCACCACTTTGTTGCCGCACTTGGATCAGGTCTAATCTCAGTTTGCAGATGTCATCGAGGCATCATGTGAAACTATCGATGCCTCTGCCAGTGAGTGCTCCTGCTCCACCCCCTTCTAATTAGTGGTCAGAATCACAAGATTGTTTAGAAAAATGGAGGGAGAGTGTCCCCCCCATGGAAAGCTAGGTCCCCCAGGACAGCCAGGTTCCTTAAAATTAAATGTAAATATATGTGACATATGATTTTACATTCAGAAAGTAAAAGAGGTAAAATACATCTTTTATAGTGATACTCAATAACAGTTTAAATATTGCTGTATTTTTGCAACCAACTCTGGATATTTCGTAACTTCTCAGTCATTACACACCATATTGCAGTATGCCAAGATTAATTCAGTTTAATTTAACATTAACATTGTAAGGCTATTCTTACAAAAGCAGAGAAATTATATGGTTACAAGAGCTTTGTGTCCCTTAAGGATATTAACAGGGATCTCACATTATTGCAATAAAGTTAAGCAAATTATATCTCATGTAAATTTTCACTTTTACTACTGAAGGAGGACCTTTATCTGCATTTTCAATTTGCGATTAATACATATATAGTGTTGATATACTGTATAATCTCACAAATGTTTATTTAATTAAACTGATTAGATATGCTACCGATACAATGTTACTAATTCATGGCTTTAAAATATTGTGTAAAATCAGTAAGAGGCCAAAATGCAGGGAAATTATATATATATATATATATGAACTAGGTCCAACCCCGGAACCATCTCTGTTTTTGCCAACTTCACAATTTTATTGCCATCTATGTCCCATTGTCCTGGTATCTTTACCAATTTGAAAGTTTTCACTATTGCCAAATAAACAAAGTAGAATTCCACTCATTGACCTCCATGGTCTGTAGGATTATTTAGCCCAGACCCTCTTTAGCTTAAATAGGTTCTCCACTGATCTGAGTTCCCATCTTCCATTGCTTGGTTTTAACTGCTGGTGGGCATGACAATAGGGTGCTATACCCGATTATATTTTATTATGCTTTTAGTTTTTGGGATTTTGCTTGATTTATCACTTTTAATGCATATGATAGCTGGATGTCCTTTTGAACCCCCTGTTTCAAATGTATAGAGGTATTCATCAGAATACCATTGCTGTATTGGGTCTTTTTCCCCGTTTGCCCCAGGTCAGACGTGTGCAAACACCTCTTCTCCTTGCCAGTGCTCACACACACAAAACTGACTTCTAGCTCCACAGAACTGGATCAAGTGAAAATCACAATGGGAAGGGACGCTGTTCTAGAGCTCTCGTAAAGATGTATGCATTTTTTCTTTCAGCTAAAAAATGCATATTAAAGTCCTTTTTGGTGTGGCATCAATGGTTAATATTTTATCCATATATTTTCAATGCCTGTAACCTTGAGCAGTGTTGATCTGTACCCTGCTTTCAGGATTTTTGTCTGGGGTATGTGTGTATCCAGACCCAAGCAATCCAGAACCAAAATGCTCCAGGGTGGGATGCTACTGGGCCAGGCCCGTGTGCTATGCCCTCGGTCTGACTGTGTATAGAGTTTGAGAAATATTGTTATTGTACACTAATTTATGCCATTAATACATTGTAGCTTCAGCTGGCCCAGAGGGTAGCAACCCCACGTGCAGCACGGTAGGCGTGCTTGTTCCCAATATCATTGTGCTTCCTTGTGTTTCCCAAGATCCCTATTTATGGCTTTAGGTCTTATGTGCTGCCATTACATTTCCTTTGGTGTACACATCATTTACACAGGATATCAAGTAGGGTCATCAGGAAAACTGAATAAAAACATAAAAGTATAAAAATGGTTATGGTACAGTTGATACAGAGGTTAGTTTTGGTTATAGTTTGTAGAATTAGAAATAAGAAAACACCTGTAGTCAGTCAGAAAGCATGGGAATCTAACAACAGCCTGATAACAGGAAATCAGTATCAGATTAAATAGACTGGGCTATTTCCTATTGCCAGCAGGTATAGCTAATTAACAAAGTCAGAAAGCAGGTCTGTTTCCCCAAAGACTGAATTAAATGATAAGCTTCCATGGCTAATATGAAAAGTTAATTTATGCTAAAGCAATATGAATACAGAGAAAGGCATATATAATACAATATTTTTGGATTTTTCTTAACTACTTCATGGTCTTACAGTACAACACTGTGGTGCTATATAAATCAATGCATAATACTATTATTAAGATTAATTTTGACTTAATTTAAAAGTATCCATGATTTTAAAGAACAAAATGATTTGGTTTGAAGGATGGCTTTTTTTCTTGGCTACTTTTAGAACTTTATGTCACATACTTTTCCAGCACGTGCACTATAGCCTCAGGTTTCCAAATCAATTGCAAGAATAGAGAATACCTCAGCGCACACCAAGTACTCCTTAAATAACTTGCTTCATTTATTCTTAAAAATGCCCATTTCAGTAGGTATAACTCAGTACAACTACTTGGCTTAATGTGTGGGGAACTTGGAAGATATAATATAAGAATTATTTACCAATCTGCTCAAAGCCTTGCAACAGAAACAGTGTCAATGAGTCTACTGAAGGACATTGTTGAATGCCAAGTCTAGGGAAACTGAAACCATTTTCAACTGGCAATGGAGGTGCATTACAGTAAATGCGGGATAACTTGGAGTTCCTCTAATTTTACCTATTTGCAACATTAGTTGTACCATCTTTTAATGCCTGTGAAGTGGAAAAAACTATTGTTATCAGTCATTCAATTGTGAATGCAACAATGGGTTTCTGTTGATGCAGGCAAGAGGGGGCACCCTACTCTGATATTCGCAAATGTCCCTCTCCAGGATATCACTGTATCGTGATATGATATCACACTCCATTGACATAGGTGAGGCATATACTAATGCCCCACCTTATCCTGCCAATGTCCTGCTCCTTAGGCAGGGCTAGTATCTAAAATTATCTAACAGCCCTTTTCATTCTTGTTAAGTCTTAATATATTCAGTACAGTTCTTTGTTCTTGTCCTTTCATAAACCAAGTCTAACCTTTCCTTTGATATATCCACAATGTATGCAACAGCAGTCTGAATAGATAGTATATTCTACAGTAACACTGCTCTCTGACCAGAAAAAATAATTTGCTTCTAGTTAAAATAACCTTCCTCATACCCAGTGGAGACCCTTCATTTTTCAAATAACCTCAAGAGAAAAGGTTATGTATAGCCTGTGAAAAAAGTACGGGCAACTACTTTCAATTGTAAACAATATTAAATTGAATATTTAAATTAGAACATAGAACATATTAAATTATGTTCTTTGTGAATTACAAATATTCCCTGGATTCCCATGAGTGCATCATGTGACCACCTCCATATTCCCAGCCGTGACTTACACATCTAGTATTGGGCATTGACCAAGAAAACATTCTGTTCTCTGGAAGACTTTCAATAGACACCGTTTGGTAGGTTTATTTAACACTGCAATATACCTTGACCACTTGTTGAAAAGAGGAAGAGAACACTGAGTCTATCCAACATCATACCCGACGCTGTGATCCCACAAAGTACCCAGGGCAGAGAGAGACAAAACCCTATCCTGAAGGCGCATGTAATATAATTATCGACCCCCCTCCAAAACCCAGCTATGAATCTACAAGACCACAAACAATGTATCAAATCTGCTTGGGTTATTGGACGTTACATACATTTAAAATGAATCTCTAGACCCATCTGATACCTCAATTTTAAGGGTTACATAGACTCTGTGTAAAATCTTAAGAAACATTTTGCTGTAAGACCCAGACTTTAACCTTTGATGTCTGGGCAAACATCCCATAATGAACCCCTCAATAATACCTGACACCAACAACCGGTTCTGATGATCCCACAGTTGCTGCCCGCAACCCAGCTTACCCAAGGGAATAGTTTAAAAAAATCCAATTGCAAAAAAGGCCCAAGGGACGTGTCAGGAACCAGGTCCATACAGATGACTGTAATGACCCAGAGCGTCCGATAATGAGTTCTGGAGTTTAGGATGCAGAGGCGGAGCCACAGGACCTGGTGTAGGGGGACTGCACTCACCCGGGTGTGCAGCCACATACCAGCGCCCTGACATAGCAGCGAATGTAGTCCGGAATAAAACAAAATGATATCCTACAGGCACCCTGGAGCAGGCATGAGACATAGCACTAGAATCATGTGCAGGATGCTGCAGGCTGGGAGTATGGAGGACAGAGCCCGCCTTAGGTGTTCTGGCACCCTGTGCGGACTACCCCTCTGGCGCCCCCCCATCCCAAAAAAGGAATAAAAACTTGTAACAAAACTCCCCTTTCTCACTATCTATCCCCCTGTATCACTATCTACCACCTCTGCCCCTTCCCCTTACTTACCTTGTTGAGTCCTGCAGTGGGAGCGGGAGGCGTCCGTCTTCCCGTGGTGCGCGCTTCACAGCTGAGCGCCGGAACAGCAATCACATTCCTATCATGCCCAGGCATATCCAGATTCCAGGATGTACTTGCAGACTTGGCATGATAGGAGTAGGATTGCCCTATCT
>VKOC01006115.1:0-22787 GCA_009364415.1 Spea multiplicata
CAGTGCTGTATACAGTAATATAACCCCCCAGTGCTGTATATTGTGTTTGGAGTGTAAGTGTGATACATCCAGCGATGTTTTCATTCACCTTCCGCATTGTCTCTTGAGCACCAATGTATATATATATTTTTTTTTTTTAAAAAAAAGCTCAGTCCAGGTGTCTGGATGCAGGAAAGCGTCCAAATATCTGCTTTTCGTAAGTTTTAGTTACGTTCCGCAGCCCATAAAGCTGCATTATTTCCAGAGCACTATCTGTTCTGTTCCCAAAAGCGGCTTTCAAACTGTTGTTCTAACGCGGTTGTTCTGTTGGACGGGGTAACGAGTCATTAAAACAGTTTGATTTTCGGCTGAAGGACGCTGGCTTGGTGTTCTTCTCTTCTGAGCGCAATAAACCAGAGCCGCTGAATGCGCAGTAGAAACGGGGCAAAGAAACGTTGGGTTTAGTAGCAGTGGCTGTTTTTATTAACTTTAACATATTTTGATATAATTTCCTAATAAAATGTCTTAGATTTGAAGTTTATTGTGACTTAATCCTCAACTTCAAAAGTTCCAATCAGAGGTCTCCATATTAACGGGACCCTCAAGCCATCAAATGCACTTTATTGCATATGATAGCTATGGGGGGGCCATTGGTGTACCTAGAGTTCTCAGTACCCAGAGTGGATTCTGTGTTCGCCCCCCCCAAACACATGCAAAAGCATACACACTCTCACTCACATTCTCACTCACTTTCTCATTCTCACATTCTCACTCATTCTTACACCATCTCTCAGTGTCTCCCTAGCTTCTCCGCCAACGACTTCAGTGTCCCTGTCTCCTTTTCCGCAGCTCCCCTTCTTCTCTTGCCTCCTCTTCTTCTGCCTTCTTTCTTCTGTCCTCTTTCTTTGTCTGCTTCACCCCGGGATCAACTCAGTTGACCAGACCTCCTGGAGTACTTCCTCAAAAAGGGTGGAGCCTCCCCACCCACCCTCTCCCCCGATTGGTGGAACGGTGGAGAGTCTGTCCACGTGGTTTGTGCCGTGGCTCACCCCATTGGCGGAAGTACTCTGGGAGGCCTGGTCAACTGAGCTGATACAAAGAAAGAAGAAAGAAGACAGAAGGAGAGGCAAGAAAAAAACTACAGGGACACGGAAGTGGTTGGCGGAGAAAGTGGGGAGATATTGAGAGAGAGAGAGAATTTCCAGGAGGCTTGGGACCTCTGTGTTATCATATTTTATTTTTTTTCTAAATCTTCAAATTTCAAAAATTCCTTTAACTCATAAACCAACACAAAATATTAGCGAAAGGAGGAAAAATCGACCGAAAATAAAAAAAAACCCAACTTTTACTCCACATTATAATGTGGAAATGCCTATGATTTAAAAAAAAACAAAAAAAAAAACTTGTTATAGTCAGTTGGCCCCAAATATTTGTTTTAAAATCAATAAAAGAAAATAAAGGAAGAGGGAAAATGGGCAAAAAAAAAAAAAAGGACTGCAAAAAGAACAGTTCATCCTTAGGAAAATATAAGCGCTGGACCCCTGCCAAGAAGAGAGATTTAAGATTTCATGCTTGGATTTTCTAAAGCACCTTTAGAAGCTTTGTAAAAGTTGACTCAAAACGTGTTCCTTTTTTCACTTGACCCTTTGTGAGCCCAAGGGGTGAGCGACACCCTCCGAAAGTCTTTACGCCGGTACATGTCTGTCTTTAAACAAATTCCTGACAGATATGCAAACTGCCGTGAAAGGAGAGTGAATTATTTATTTCCTCCTGTCTAGGGGTGCCGATCCCAAAGCGCGTTCCTCTCTATGACTAATTGGAACGTGCACCTTGGAATTGTGGAAGTAAATCAAACCAGCGATCGGAATCTGGTTAAAGACGCTAACAAACAACCTATTTCCAAGTCGTATCGGAAAGTCCCCACTCCCTTTTTTTCCCCCTATGTGTGGGGCAATTAACCAGAAGAAAGCCTGGGGTACAAATGGGCCAAGAGTGAAAAAAATGCTTCCATAATGGTTAGTATGGAGACCTCATGTTTCTCTACCAGTTGGGAGACTGTAATCCCCTTTTAACTGAGACGTTACACAAAGAATAAATATTACCATCATCTTTGAGGTTGGTTTTAGGACATGTAGAGCCCATAGGTATGAAAATGATGGAAAGCAAGGTCCCAGTCCAAGGTCTCATGGAAAAAAAATCCCAATTTGAGTCTTCCTGATCACTGGCGCCATTATCACTGGGATAGCGATCATGGCGCCAACGGTCAGGAAGACTCAAATGGCCCAGATGTATGTCAAAATACGTTACAGACGGATACAACGTATCCATGTTTTTAGCGCTTGCTTGAAAACATAAGCTGCAGTTAAGAGGTTTGGGAGCCAATGGACCAAATATCAAATTTTATAAATGTAGGGCAGAGGTGATTTTCTGTGGGGTCGCTTTAAGTTGACAATTTGGTTCTTTTTAGGGACCGCCTTACAAGGGTTACAGTTGAAGGACATCGGTGTCTTTATCCCTTTAACCGAGCTAAAGATTCCCATGTGCTCCTCAGTATAGCTGGGCAACAAGTCAAAGCGTTCCCTCAAGAGTTATTGGGAAACATCTTGTTTTCTTCTGGAAGTTCATATTGGAGCAAAGATGAGAGCAAAACCCATCCCCCGAAGCGGTGGTGCGCATATTTTTTCTTCAAACATGGTATGCGTTTTGACACCAACACCAGCAGCCATCACCACATCGGAGACACATGTCTGCGGGAAGACGACTTTTCCCCCCCCACCGACGTTCCCGCTAGCCACAAAAGCGCTGTTTTTTCCCCCCGATGTTTTTCCAGAAATTTGCAAACCGTAACGCCGCCCTCCATCCTAAACTGATTGACAGCCTAAAATAAGGTGACCGTGGACCTGCCGTTACTAATCAGGGACCCCCCCGGTGCCCATACCCACATGCAGCGCGCAAAAAATATTTATTGGGATTTTTCAAGGAATTCTAATTTTAATTATATCAGAATTTCAAATGAAATCGAAGTAGTGAGGGAATTTAAACATGCATGGGATAGACATACGGCTCCTGAATCTAAGACGAGACCAACGACTGATTAAGGTTTGAAATGGGCAGACTTGACGGGGGCCGAATGGGGGCCGATCTGCCGGCAAATTCTACGTTTCCATGTGTATATAATAATGGGTTCTAATGATTTATTTACGTTGGTTGGAGGCCCTTTTTTTGGCTTTATTCGGGTTCTTTGCATTTTGGGTACGTTGCCTTCACATATTACACCTATCTTATTTCCAAGCCTTTACGCCCACTGTTTCAGATCTCTTTCTCAGAGCTATGATGATATCTTTCAAGAACTGCAGCATGTAATCTTTAAAGGATTGGGACAGATGTTTCTCCATTCATCTGTACGCCATAAGGCCACACGCAACTCCCCTTTTCCATTTTTTTCCCCCCCATCGTTGTTGCATTCTTGCCGTTCGCCAGCAAAATGTGCTTTTGATATACAAAAGTTTGATCAATGCTTTTTGTACTTTGGCTGTTCCAACACACGCACAAATATTGTGACGCACAACTTGTATGCGCCGAAAAGACAGCTGAATAACCCTTTCGATTTTTCTCATCCCGTCGATGCCCTAAAGATTTTTAATATATGGCTGAAAAAATCCCAGGCATTTATTAGAGTAATATATGTTGTTGTTTTTTTTTAAGTAAGTGGTCATTGATTTAATATTCTTAAAAACCAAAGAAAAAAGCTTGTCAACAAAAACATTTCCAGCAGTTTGAAAAAGATTAATTTTGGTAATAATTTACGGTCGATGGTAACAATGTATATATAAAATATATATGTATAATAAACTGTACATCTCTCTGGGTTTCTTGTTGGCAAAACAGCTAGAAGAGGTTTTTACCTTTCTATAAGGACACATAATTAGACCCCTGCCCTGGCGTAATTTCCACCACTGTCTGTCTACATTTTTTTGCCCCGATGAAGGCCATTATGGCCGAAACATTGGTTCAATAAAATATATTTTGAGTTAAGTTTATTTTATATCGTATACTGGCGTTCCCATCATGACATGATGGAATGTAATACATGGTTCATGACATGTCAGTCCTAGCCTAGGAGCCATTCAAAGCTAGAGGAACCAGGAGCCATCCGAAGCTCCATCCAAGCTTTTATGGAGTCATCTGAGTGTGAGCCTAGCAGAGACAATATAGAACATCTCTCTGTCCTCACCCAGCCTTCGAAGAACACGAACCTCACACATTCTACTGTTTTTTAAAAGCCTCTTTTCTAGTAATATAATAGAGATCCAAAAAGCAAAAAAAAAAAGAAGAAAAACCCAAAAAGCAAGTGCTCTGTGATTTAAGGGGTATTTAAGAATCTTGAATTCTATGTACATGGACAATGCCGTCGAACGGTCACACATCTTTATTAGACAGGTTGATAGTAAAAGATGAGATATAACCTAACCATATATGATACAATTACAATGATACAATTTCATCAACACCAGTGTTATTTTTAAGTGGGTCTGTTTGGGCTGAAAAGGTCCACTTTCAGCAGGTCATGGGTAGACCCTTCGTTTTGAATAAGGTTCCTTTTGTAGACACTTACCAATAACATTCAGGCTTGGAATTATTTTACTGGCTGCTAAACTATAATAATAATAATAAATTCACTCATTGTCATTTAGTAACACTAGCTATAATAATTTAATATGGGGGGGGGGTGTTTTTCTTCAAAAACCTTTTTTTCGATAATTGAGATTCATGTACATTTTTATAGCGCCTATAATTTTTTTTTTTCTTGGTTCCCAACATATTAAAGTATTTTTATTAGTTAAAAAAAATATGAAAGTTAAATTATTGGTAAACTTGTAAAGTATCAAATACGTTAAGTGAGTTGTTATGGTATTTTGCCACGAGACGTGAATAGTTCCTGCGCGCACGTATTGACTTTCGTCGGAATGTTTTTATAAGGTGGTTTCTGGAATACCTTGAATACTGCAGATTTTGAGCCTCAGGTCTGACATATGGTAGAGAAATATCCCACGCCTAATAAAAAACAGAAAAGAGAGTGATATGTCTGCTTTAAACATGTTTCTCAAATATGTTCAGCTCTAGAAGCAGGTAGATAGTACAGGTAGACCGTACGCCCAGGTCTACTGCGAATGCACATGTGAGGCTGCACAACCCTAATGTATTCTTCTTTATTGTTATGGTTCAGGGTTGAACCCTTTGGACATCCATGTGGCCCAACGACAACCCAGTAATCAAGCACCCAGGTCAACTGGATGGTTCCAAGCCGCTCTGTGTAGTAGTTTGGGTGGTTCTCATGCCTCGACCTACCAATAAGACGTGATCAGCCCGTCACTTCTCATACGTGTCCCTCATAAGCCTAGAATCATGGGATGGGGCAGAATTTAAGGTCTCGAGGTCCATGGAGAAGGATTTCCACCCCACCACCCCTTTGACTCCTGAAGGTTGACCGCCACAGAATGCTAGTCATGAGGATAATGTATAATAGGTCACCGATTAGAAGAAAGAGATGGTCGCCTCAGGCTCCTCACTATCTCAGATTGCTCAGCACCTCGCGACTCCACTTCAGTTGGACCCAACTCACACAGAACAGTCCAAGTTTCTAATTGGGCTTGGCGGGTGTCTGCCGAAAAGAGTAGTTTTCCTGTACCTTCGATGATCATTAACACAGTTCTGGACCTCGGCCCATGACCTATTGCCAATCCATTTGGCACCATATGGTTTACAACATTAAGGTTCAATAGACGCTTGTACATTCGGGGAGAAAAAGTTAATATATTATTAATGTTTTTCTATCACGATAACATTACACAGCGCAACAGCACAGGCTCTGCCATTTGTATAAATAATGACTTATTTTGCTGTGTTGGAAAAGTTTGAACCTTTTTATCTGAAAAATAGTTCTCGGTTGATACTTAAATATATTCCGTTGCAGGACTTTCATGAAAAAGATATTTGTCTTTTTTTGTTACATATACAAAAAGACTTGATTATGGAGCCCCTGCGAAAAGTTGGCTCGGAATGAACAGAATGATTGAAAACACTTTTATTAAAAGGCTGTTTGCACAAAATGTTAAGGGGGAAAAAAAGCACCCTTATACCTCTTAAAAGAAGCAGATAGATTGAAATGCACTTGCCGAGAAAGCCACTGGAGATCCGTCCAGGACTATTAATGAGATACAAATGTATCAGTGTGTGTGTGTGTGTGTGTGTGTGTGTGTTACATGTTAGCAATATTAGTATTTGTTGGTATAATTACACCTCCAACTGCCCTACACTAAAGTCTGGAAAGGGCCACCAGGTCTCTACACCACAGAGGGGCCAGGAAGGGGCCAGGCATGGGTAGTGGGCTGCAATGTCCCAGTCTGACTTGGGGGCCCAGTCCCCCATAGCAGGCCACGAGGGCCATTGAGGGGCCATTTGACAGAGCCCCTTTGTTTTTCCGAGCCCCCATATACAGGTAATGGTTGTAACCCCTTGATGACCCTGGATTTGGCAATAAATATACATAAAACACTTTAATAGTGAATATTGTGATATGTTTTCTAATCATTGAATTGCGTAGCTTTAGAGAATCTGTCGATTAGCTACATTTATAACAGTGTCCGAGCCCGAAATAACGCAAACACATAATCAAAAACATAAATTAAGAAATAATTGTAACTTTCTGAAAATTTTAAGTGAGGTCAACATTTTAAGCGATATTATTGCAAGAATTATCAAAATATAGGACGTTATTTTTTTTCATTATACTTTCCGATGTTTTGCCGTCTTGTTCTGAAATACCCGTAATCAATATTCGTTTTATTGCTCCGTCCTCCCCTTTAGAAGTCATCTGGCATTCATTTCTCACTACTTTGTCCGTCTTTAATTGTAACCATTGCTTACGAGGCTTCAGAACGTTGAGGCTTCAGAACGTTGTGTGCATCTGGTGCTGTTTGAAGACCACAATTTGTAAGTCTTAAGACGCTTCATTTCCATCTGATTTTTCTTCTCTCACGATCAACAGGAAAGGAGCCTTTTTTTTAAGGAAGTAACTCATTTCTTAAGACTTACAAATTGTCTCAGTCCGATTTTTTCATTATGTCAATTATCGAGGCATGGATTTTTATTGAATCAGTTTCTAATGTCAGAGGAAAGTTGGGACAATTTGGGGGGAAAGCGCTGGGAAGATCTGGTTCCAATATCTTAACTATTATAGTTATGCAACAAATATGCTGATAATGATAAAAATGTAAAGAGTTCAGAAATAAATTCTACATTAACTTTGGATCTTTGACATAGTCCCAGGTCTGGACTGGAGATAACATGGCGGACCTGCCACTTTAAGGCCGGTGGCCGCCTAATGACGTAAGAGTCGTCGACGGCTGGAAAAGAGGGGCTACACATTAAGATATCCAGTCGGCAGCCACACGCTGCAGCATGGGGTGTTATCGGCCAAGGGGACAGTTCGCACCTACATAGTCCTTATGTTGGCAACAAGATGGTCTATGTCCTTCACTTAACATCTCAGACCTAATCTTTATGACGTTAAAGGATAAAAAGGGGTATAAAGAATTGATTATCCCATTTGACCAATAGGATATTATGCAAAGTTGTGGGGTGTGACGAGAGGTGAGGAGTCACGGGGCCGGAGGGCCACCTGCCCACCACACTTGAAGAGCCGCCTCATGGCGCTTAACTGAAGGACATCACAAGGAGACCGCTTAGGACCTTCAATGATTTTACACAAAGGCAGGACAGTGACTCAAATACAAGAGGCGGCGAAATAGTGCTCAAAAATTGGAACTGCCTCTCAAAAAACAAGACTCTTGGGAGGAATAAGTAATGGCTTCAAAAATGTAACTTTTGCCATTTTCCTGTGCACAGATAATAAACTTTTCTTAGCGACGTTCCAAATCTTACTAAGCAATTTGCAGCCATAGAAATCACCGCCGATCTCAAGTGCGTTTTGATGAAGTAATTGAATAATTGTGGAAAATCATATTTTCTGGTAGCTCGGAGTTCACTTTGGGGTTTGAATTCCTGAGAAAGATCCAAAAACCTTGACTTATTATCTGGTTAAATTAATTAGGGCTGATTCGTTTGATACATGGATCCGGTTCTCCGTGATTTCAGGGTATTATAAACGCAGCCCAGTCTGTGTTTTTTTGAGGGGTTTTTTATGGGTTTTTGGCTCAGTTGTGCGAGTGGAATTACTCCGGCTTTAAAAACCCTGGCAACTTTTCTTCAATACTAAACGCGAACACAAAAAAAAAACAAAAAAAAACATTTATTGCGTTTCTGTGGTAATGTGGCAAGCAGAAAAGCAAGAAATTACAGGAGAAATCACTTTGTTTTCTTATATGTTTGTTATATGTTTTGTTTTCTTATATGTTTTTTATATGTTTTGTTTTCTTATATGTTTGTTATATGTTTTGTTTTCTTATAGTTACTTGATTTTTTATTGTTTCAATTAAAAAAACTACAAATCTAAATATTTTACTTGAAACTTTCACTCACTTGACCAGCTCATGAAGTCATGGCGCACGTTGACATCAGATGCCAGAATTGGGTGGTTTCAGCGAAACTTGAAGCATTTGTTTTCGTCCGAATGCATTTTTGTGCCGCATTTCACCGTTTTGTCCATTTGTCCCAATGCAACATTGGAAGAAAGGAACGAAAGTCTTTGTTCATTTGATGGTCGCCATTGGCCGCCATTTTCACCACACTAAGAGGAGGAGAATCTCACCGTTTTAATATAACTTCTTCTACGTGTTAATTTCTGGTTTCCATGGCAACCCGGACGGACAAATGGGATTTCCGAATTTCGTCGAATTCTAAACACATTTTTTCCCCCCGAAAACAAACACAAACCTTCCACCGGCACCCAAGTCTAGTTTCCGTCCATTTTAACGCTCGTCGATGCAAGGATAATTACTGCGGGAGAAAAAAATCAAACTTTCCCCGGTATCTCCCGTAAACGCATTTTACAATATTTCAGCCCAGCTCTGTAGATATTAAATATATATATAAATTAATATAAAGATGCTAAACGCGCCTGTCCTGAAAAATATTTCGGTAATAAATAAACTTTAATGCAAGAGAAGATAAAAATGTTTCACAAAAGGCCCCCGATTCACCTCCATATTCACGCTGAATAATCCGTTAAGATTGTATTTTATTAAACAAAAACTGATAAAATATCCCTCGTAATTCACTTCTAAGCCCGTTACTGTATCAGCCTCGACATTTTTTCTTTAGAAATTCATGGCTTATTGATTTTTTTTTAATGTCCGCCCATCCCAAATTTCCGTTCTGGAGTTTGACATATAGAGTTCATTAACATGATCTCGCCTGTCGAGGTCCGCAGGTTAAGTGCTTGATACGTCTATCGAGAACGTTTACACTTAACGATAAACGTTGTGACAGCGCGTCTATGTTTTGTGAAAGAATTACGCAAATATTTCAAGAGTAGTGGATCTGTGGAGCAGCCTTTTGGCAGGGGGGGCATTTGATTTTTAATTCTTACAAAATAGTGAGTTTTGGGAAATATATATATATTTTTTTCTGTTCAGGAATTTGACTCATAAGAAGCTCATCACACTCTTGCTCGTGGGGGAAGCTCTATACAGGATTTCTAAGCAGACAGGTTGAACTTGGAAGGATGGATGAAAACTCTTTCCCAGTTGGACTTTAACATCTCAGGTGGTCATCCATGCTTCTCTCCGCTCGGGTACCAGCTGTGTGGTCCTCGTTTTTGGTCGAAACGGCCGTAAATCACTACAACGTGTCTCGGTGGAGTCGATTAAATATTTTATGCGTTATCATCCTCCATAATAATTCTCGTGGCGTAAAAAAAAGAGAGAACAGATGTGTATAACGAGCAATGTGGCACATATGGAATCGGGACGTCATGGTCAAGCCATGAACTCAACGCAAGATTTATCCCACCTTCACCCCTCGCTCTGTTTGAGGTGTAGTTTGAGCCTGAAAACGCTAATTACCCCCTTGGGATGACGTCCTTTAATCTCCTTAGCGTTCCAAAAAAATGTGGTCATGGTGTAAACTTTAGTAACGTCAGGTATCTGCCGAGGGGTCTCCAAGCCGTCGGAGTCATATCTCCTGAATCTGGGAGTATTTTATTGTACTTTTCTTTTGGGGGGGGTTGTCCTTAACTCTTCCATGCAAGAAGAGTTATCTAAACTTCCAAATGAGGTCTCGTCGGACCCTCGTCACGTCTTCACACGGGATCTGTTCCTTTAAAACCAACAGCTGGGCTGAAGCGCCAGAGTCCCCCTTAACAGAAAATCGCACTTGGCGCGTCCCGGGTGCCCCATGCTGCTTGGAAACGGTTTGCAGCTGTCACCGTGATCGTACAATCCGATGCCAGATTAAGTTGCGGTGACATTCGAACTGGCACAAATTCTAGTGATTTTCTACCATTCCTAAACACGTTAACCATTTAGGTTCCGCGTGGGATTGTCCACAGCTGTGGATCTTCTTTATTGATGAAATATATCACAATATATTAAAATTAAATTTAAAAAAATCTTTACGTAACAAAGTTGTGGAATTCTTCATAGAATTTGAGCTCAATTATAAATCATAATTATACATTTCTGTGTTTTTTTTAGAATCTGGTTACATCAGACACCGTTTATTAAAAACCCGTCTGACAACCTTGAATACTTTACCCAAATAATACACGGCGTAATTCAAGATTTTTAAAAATTTTATAAAGGCATTGTTTTCGATGACGGCAAAGCTTTCGGCATTTATCAATTTAAATATAATGTCTGACCTTAATTCAACTCGGCCGAAGCGTTCCGAAATAATACGGTTACCTGCCAGAAAAGTCATTCCAGTTCAGAACGTCTTATACGACACAAAAAAAATCAAGATTTAAGTATTTATTAGCAGCAGAAGTCACCATTTTTTTATTTGATCATTTTGAAATCTTTTTCATGGACTTATTATCAAAGGCATTGGTTTACAAAAAAAAAAGAAAAAAAGAATACATTTTTGCCTGTAAAAAAAAATATTTTGTATTTTAGGAGGAAATCAGATAAAATAAAATATGAAATAATTCTGCTTGACACTACAGTTTGATAAACTAAAAAGCTGTGTTATGGTGTTAATATTAACCCCTTCATGACAAAGCCTGTACAGGTACGGGCTCACAATGCATTGCCATTAATGGGTTTCAGGACAACCCGTGGTCCTTAAGGGGTTAATAAAATAAAGTGAGCAATATGCATGTTTTTCAGAAACCAATCCTATGTCTATATCCTGGGGGCAGTCATCTTAACTTCCTGTTCTCAGGATCTGCATGATTACACTTCCTTTTAAGTTATCTCTCCCCTATTGTTAAGTTGCTGATTGTTGCTGATAAGGGTGGGAAATCGCCGGGTGGCGGGACCTGTGTTTAGGCACACCCACTCCCTGCCCATTTCCCCTCCCACTCCCTGCCCATTTCCCCTCCCACTCTCCCACAAATTTAAGAAGCTTGGGGCTAGCCCCACCCATGTATGTGGCTTGCCCTGCCTACTCATGTCATCAGTTCTGCCCACCTTTGTGTTCAGCCCCACCCCTGAAGAAGCCACTCCCCCCGAAGGTATGTCAATGAGGGAAAAAACCTCTTTTACAAAAATCTATTTTATAGATTAAAAAACAAAAAGCACACGCTATAGGTAATTTACTAAATTAATAAAAAAAAAATACTATTTATTTTAATAAAAATTTAAAATTCATATCTTCTGTGGTCAGGTCTTCATAAAATGATTGGGGGGGCCAGACCAGTTGGACGTCGCGGATAAAACTCAATTGCTTCATTTCACACCAGTAACCGTCATCTTGCAGAGACACTCCAGACGCGGCAACACAAACGCTTTGTTTACGCAGAACATTTAAAAAGTGGTCTAAAGCTTTGCAAACGGGGGGTGTGGGGGGGGGTCCTCTCCGCGCTCGACGTACGTCTGCGTTGTAACATTGTGGCGAAATCGGAACGATGCGCGGCGTTTCATTCCCTCGCTCGGATCCCAGACACAAACCAGTAACGCTTCGCCTTTTATTTTTCATTTGGGAAATGTGACATAATTAACCTTTTTGCTAAACAATATGCGGAGAAACCAAAACCTGACTATATTTAAATAAGGGTCCTGGTTTCTGTCAGTTTCAAACGCAGAACAAAATATTTGTGCTCGCATAAATTCTTGGGAAAGGTAAAATGTCATAACAGTTGGTGCCTCTCTCTATTAATAACCGAATCTCCCCCCGACTTTTATAAATATATATATTTAGAGTATTAACTTGTAAATAGCGCTAAAGATTTATCTTAAAGAGTTTGCCTTTCGTGGCCGATTTTTTTTTAAATTAAAGCCATAGAGCCTTTTAGAAACCCCAAGACCTTCCAGCTGTTGTTTGACTTTAGCTCCCATTACTCCCAGGCAGTCTCCGGCGCGTGCAAGCCATCAGCAGACGAATATTCTTGTGATAACTCATACTTAGCTTAAAGTGGACCTGTCACCCTGGGGCAGAAGGTCCGAGGGGGCATATAACCAATGTATCCAATTGCCTTTCTGGGCGACCAAGCACCCTGTAGCTCCATTGTTGAAAGGCCAAGAAAAAAGGGAGATCATTTATAAAAAGGTAGAATATGATGTCATATCCTGGCCCTCGGCATTCAAGACCGCGGTGTGGAAGGAGGGGTTGCGCTGCCCTGGGATAGGCATATGGCTGTCGTGAATATAAGACCAATCAAATGCTACACATTGAGCAGCCAATCAGAAACTGTTAGGGACAAGCACATGGAATATTTCAAAAACGATAGGGGCGGAGCTTGGTTATAGGAGGTGGAGCTAGACGGTAATGGACAATATTATTTGTACTCCTGATTTAATATTTAATTGTAAAAAAAACCTGTTTTACGCAATATGATGTTGCACCTGCAACAATACCTTATATATTCAAATAAAAATCATTTTTTTTTAATAAAATCACCTTTTCATTCAAGCATCCGTATAGAGTGCATCTCTCGTGCTGTATGTGGGAGCTCTCGTCTTGGTTATGGGGGATATCGTAAGAGTTTCATGCGCACTCAGGTGGACGTCGCATTGAAGAAGTATGCTCAGCTTCCGATGCGGTCGGACAGCAGGGTTCCAATGAGATGGTCAACGCGGAACATTGAGCAATGAAGGAAAATCTGCATGAAATGTCATGGTTGTGGTGCGTTTGGTGGATGCCAAAGCTGGAAAATATGTATCTGAATATTTTACAAATGTATCTGAAATAATATTAAGTAATACATGGTTTCCGGAGCTGAATCGAGTGATAACCCGAGGTCAGAGGGTTCCCCATTGAGTTTGCAGAAGTAATTGATGAATTTTTAAGGAAGAAAGACTGTCAGGGTCTCAGCCCCTGGCCTCGGTTTCTTGGTCCAGTAGCCACCGATACAAATTCCTGGTCTTGGACCTCAAAACCATCTTGTCTCCTAAGACTCTTTAACCTGTGTAATATAATTGAAGCCTTTTCTTCCAAATTGTAAATCAGGCCTGGGAAGCCGTCAGAATAGAGTTTGTTCAGCTTTTATTCACATATTTGTACTGCAGATTTCGGAGAAGGCAAATATTTATGTGCTGGTCAAGTGCACTCTACCTTTCGCCTGGACCGAGACCAAACTCCTGAACGATGGCAGAACGCAGAAACTCTTCATGCGCGTGTCCATAGCACTCGCACAATAATAATGTCTCTGGCTTCTCCTGCCCAACTGGGAGCTACGTTTTTGGACACTTAAAGGAGTCTCCCTCCTAAAGGTTTTTTTTAATTACCAAAACACACATTTTTCAGATTCCCAAATGTTGAAAAATAAAAACCTTATATTTTGGGAATTCCATTAAATCTAAGGGTCATGTGCCTCGTGGTGGTATGCAACCACTATGGTGGTTATCCATCAGTAACAAAGTAGCACTTATTCTTATTCGCATACCGTTACCCAGAATCCACCGCTCCGTACGGTAGGCAATTTGTCTACCTACTAGAGACATTTTTAATGCTAACCAATGCTGTAATGCGCTCCAGCGCCCGAGTGCTTTATTTAACCAGTAGTGCACTTTGTCTCGTTGATGGATTATAATCACCTTCTTTAACTCACCGTAACGTAGCTGAGCGCACAGACTCCAAGAATTCGCTTCGGAGGACCGTCCGAGTCTTCCTCGTTATAGGATAAGCCTTTTGTCCTTTTGACACCCATGAAACGCTCAGTCAACTGATTCTAAACGCGCCGGCTTTTAACTTTCTTCTTATTTCCACGTGATGGATGGTCTAAGCAGATGGACTTGTGTTGGAGAAGCAGAGAAGCATTACGGATCGTTGATGGATCATACCAACTGAGCAACAAAAGGCATCCATTGAGACGAGTTCTCCAACCTCCTCGCAGTCTATCTTCCTCGCGTTTTATCTGCTTCCAGATACTATTGCGGTTATGCATGTGATGAAGAACTCTTTAGATAAATAAGAGGGCTTCTCTTTTACAGTCAGACAATAATGAAACATTGTTATTTTTTTTTGTTTCATTTTTTTTTTTCTTCTTCTTTTTGAGTTCAAAAAGCTGGAAAAACCACTTCAAGGATACTTTTTTTTTTTCTTCTTCAAACCTAAGATGTTCCAGGAGAAACAGAATTTGGCAGCAAATAATCAGAGGCTTTCAGTTTATAAATCTTGCTTATAAGATCGGGTCGGACAGGGAGATGATCTGTTTTTACAGCAGACAGCCTTATATAGGAAACTTGCTCAATAACCTTGAAGATTCTATTTTCACCAAATGTTACCATTTCCGATACATGTGCCTCTAAGCGCGTGTCTGCGCAGGTCCATCTCCATTTTGTATGCCCAGAATAGAGAGACAGATGATTATTTCTGTTGATTTTATTATTTGGGGGGGGGGGGGCATATTCAGGCTCACCAGGAAGACCCCCACTCATAACTCCAAGGTTGACTAAATAAATTCCATAAGTAAAGTGAATCATTCTAAACATATTAATAAAAAATAATTTCTCTCTCTGATCAAAATCTTTTTTTTTTCAATCATTTAATTTGTTTTCATTATTATTTATAATATGATTCATCAATTTCCATGAAACATCCCAAAATGTCATTGGTGGGACTGCGTATGTTCACCTATTGCTATGTTGCGCTCTTGCATTACTCAAGTCTTTAGAAAGCTGCCCAAAACTACGTTTCAGGAAATTAACAGTCAACGATAAGTGGGGAAAAATACTGCCTTTAACCCTTTTCGTGCCAGCGGGCAAGCCACGCATCAAAAAACAGTAGCTTTGCTCTGTCAGCACCAGGCCCCAGATTGAATCTTACACGTGGGGCAAATGCCCGGTGGGTCGCCGGCCAACAGCGCCACACACTCACCCAAATCATCGCCCTGTATATCCTGCCATTGGCCACACTTATGTCATCAGGCGGCTTCTGGCCTTAAAGTGACAGGACCTCCCCATTGTTGCCAGTCCGGACCTGCTCAGCACTTAACAGGTTAACATGCATAGTATATTACTATTATTCTTACACTTATATATAGAGCGCCAGCGAGTTCTGTACTATACAATCCTAACGATGACGTCCTGGTGCAGGAGGAGGAGAGGGCCCTGCTCTTGCGATGTATTAGGAGGACGATGGGGATTGACACGGAAGGTGGGGGTTAGAAGACACTTTGTTCAGAACACCCCTGTGACTCTCCAAATACAGTCCGCCTGGGTAAATATTCCCATTTGTTTATGTCGGTGAGGCTCGAGGGAGAACCCCGGGAGATTTACTGTCCACATGAGAAAGTCCTTGTTGGTTTGGATACTTGTGTTTTTGGGAGGCAGACTCGTATCACAGCGGGGGGCGCTCTTTCTGTTTAAACAACGCCTGGCGCATCCATTAGCTGGGGAGCCTGGTGTCTCTTTGAAGTTTGTTTGCATTCCATCGCAATTTGAAATACACATTTCCAGCGGAAGAAGGAATCGCAGAGCTCCCTGTATGATTAATGGTCTTTTTTTACGCCGAAGCGTTCGGGAGATCCAATGGTGGACAATAATTTTTCCAGTTCCATGTGACTCTGACGCCGCGCCGCTGGTCACACGCAAAAAAGGAATAAAAAGGGAAAATTTAGTAAATAGAATTTTAACAGCAACAGATTAATGTGACACTCGTTACAGAGAAGAGATCTCTCCAAGGTTATTTATTATTATAATAATAATATTCATTATTATTATTATCTGATTCAAAGCAATTATAGTTTTCCCATGATATAATGTTTATTACAGTCTCACTTTACTGAGTTTTTCAGCTTTATTACTTTTGTAGATAAACTGAATCCATATCATACTTCTATGTGATAAACAATAGAATGGCTCAGTTTTAATCACCCAGTCAGACTCTCTGAGCAATGAAAGTCTATGGAGGAATGGACTTTATTAGCATTGCCATAGAGCATCTAGGTTTATTCTCATTCAGGAATATTTTTTTATAAAAATACATTTCCCCCCCTCCAATAATTGGAATTCTACCTGTCTTAAAACGCAGAACTTCATGAAAAAAAACTTAAATACTTATTTGAACTTTATTCAACATGCAAATGAAATTACTCCTATTTTTTATATATATATATATATTTTTAAATATATACTTTTTATACATTTTATATGTATTTATGATTTATTCCAAATTGTGAACATAAGAATTTGAAGAAGAATAAACATTACTTTTACAGCTTTATATATTTTTTACATTAATTTAGGTAAGTGGCAGTGGATACCATAGTAGCCATATTTTTTACAGGGTTAAATTACTAGCCTTACCTACCCCTGATTATGCCCTACCTAACCTTATTCCCCCAATAATATACCTTTGATGTTAATTCTTTTAATATATATATAATCATTTGTTCCATTTAGTCTAGGGTCCCGTGTGACTTCTTGTTGTATATAATACATATGTCACTGAAATGCCAGAAATCACGTTAATTTGGTTTATACAATGTAATTAAAAGTTAATCAAATATCACCATCAGACCGATACAGGTGAGATTTAAGCCCCCTTCGGCGGCGCGCATTTTAATTGCATTTTATTTTTATTTTTTTGCTTTTTACGATCCGGCAGCGCTGAGCCTCGGAGCTCAGCTTTCAAAGAACCGCTGTAACCCGACGCCGCTGGGTCCTGACGCAGCTATTTGTCTACAAATCCACTTTAAATAACAGAATTTGTACTATAACAACGAACAAATTGCACAGAAGGGCCACATTTCAAGTGGGGATTGCATAATTCTTTCTGGATCAGATATTGATCTTGTCAATAGATTGTAAGCTCCTAAGAACAGGACCTTGTCCTCCTTCTGTACCAATACATCTTAACGCATGTTATAGTTAGCGGTGATTTTTAATTGTTTTTTTGTCAGATATTTTCTTTCTATTGTAACGACGCTACGGAAGCTGCTGGCACTGTTTAAAATATAATTAACTCATTGTATTCCAGCAGGACAAGGGGTACCAGACTATTTTGTTATTCTTTTGTTATTAGTATCTACGGCTTGGAGGAGAGAAGAGAGTGAGAGAGGCATTTTAATCCATTGTACAGCGCAGCAGAATATGATGGCGCTATATAAAACAAAATAATAATAATAATAAAAATCATAATAAATAGTCATGATTTAACAAAGTACAGGAGGGAAGATTTTTTTCAAAAGAGGAGAAATGTTAGAACACGAGACCATAATCTAAAACGGGAGGGTTAGAGGCTGAGATAAAATATGTAAGGAAGGTTTACTTTACTGAGAGGGTAGTAGATAAGCGAAAGAGACTCCCAGCAGAAGTGGTAGAGGGTAATACAGTGAGGGGTATTAAACATGCGTGGGATAGACATCCGGCTCCTGAATCTAAGACGAGACCAACGACTGAGTCTTTACAGCAGGAGAAACGGTAAACTAGACTGGGGCCGAATGGGGCCGATCTGCCAGCAAGTTTTATGTTACTATGTATCTAGGTGCAATAAGCTGCCCCTCGCCTCCTTTGACCCCCGGGTTCTTCATGGCCCAGTAGGAGAAAACTTAGATTTGACCGTAATGCGGAGTCACCATGGTCGGCGGTCCGCGGGGGTCCTCGCTGACGATGTAACCATTCCGCCATGCGTTAAAAAGTCGCGATTTGTAAAGCTCCCTTTTCTGCTGTTGACAGTCACGGCGGCCACGTCACGTCTGTCACTCTTTCCACAACCCGAGGACGTGGCTTAAAAAAAAAAAATAGCGACGGGACGGATTTTACGGCCCAGAGGTCTCAGCACATTCGGTGACAGCGTTAAAACAAACGAACCAGCGTCAGCAAATTTCACCCGTCGGCCCATATGTGCCGCTCCTGGATATCCACTGACGGTGTCAGTGAAGATTAATCACATTTCATACACTACATGGCAGCAAACAAAAGCTTCAGGGCCATCCCTGGTGTGAAGAGGTTCAGATATTTCATCGCCCAGGGCCGTCCACACCTTAAATACCCCTCTGCTCAGACACATTTTTTTTAAAAAAAATGTTTTCAAATGAAATTGACTTATTAAATTCCCCTGAGCCAAGGACTGCCGAGTCTGCTGCCGCCGAGGACCATGTATTTTGAATTAATTTTATTGTACGGATGTGTGGTTGTTTAAATAGATGTTTGGAAAATATTTATTAATTTGGAAAATATTTACTAATAATTTATTCGGATTTTTGTTAGAATTTTGGAGGTAAGGTAAAAGATGAATTATATTACAATAAGAGGATTTGTTGGTTGAATACCAGCATTTTGAACGCATAAAATTATTGGCAAAGAAAATTAATCGAACAAAGGGGACATAAAAACGAAACTTTATGTTTTTGTTAATTAGATCTGAAATAGAGTTTGACTTTTGCCCCAACCACTCGTAACATTGCCCCTCTTGGCATGGTCTATTATGCCATAAACACCAAACCTTCGGATTTCTGTGTGTAGGTGGGTTGTCTTTACGAGACTGGCGCAAGGATTTTTGCCCCCTAGGCAAAACCTTGTTTTGCCGCCCCCTTGGCTTTGCTCCTTTTGTACCTTGCACACATTTACCCTACTTGGTGCGTTACTTATTCGGAGTGGCAAGAAGCTTTCTAGGCACCCACTCATTCAGAGTGGCGCCTTTCTTTCTTCCATGTTGGGACACAGCAGCCGCCAGGGTGCGACTCCAGCTCGTTGGCGCCCCTAGTAGATCTGTGTTCTAAGATGGCGCCTATCTTGCCTGTAGGTAGCACCGGCCAAGGGTCTTTAGGATTTGTGCTTAGGGCCCCTTGGTTCTGTGACCCTAGAAAAGCTTACCTGCCCCTTGGGGTGGCCTTTGATTTTCAGGTGGAGTGAGTGGTGCTTTGCCCATTGAGAGTTAGCCCCGTGTCCATGCTTGGCTGCCCTTATCTTTCCAAACTGCCCTCTGACATCACCCACCTCCCATAAGGGGCAGGAAGGGGTAAGTTCTCAAGTATGTACATTTGGCTTTAGACTTATGTCTCCAGGAGCATCTAGACCTGTGCCTTCTATGGCACGCGCTTCTGCCGACATAAAAAAGCTATTTTTCAGATATGGGCAAAAGTTTTTACCCAGCTCTGCCCAGAGGCGCTGCTTGCCAAGAATCTTCTTGTGAAGAAAAGCAAGCAACATGTGGCAAGTAGGCGCAATTTAAACAGCCGAGGAACCCAAAGGTCCTCCAGCATGGAGTTCTTCTCTGAACCATATACCATATCCAATCTTCTGAATGCAATATTTCCGGTATATATTATATACTAGTAAATAAGTAGAATAAAAGGTCTTTAAATCCATCGACGCTAGCAATAAATTGTATTTCATCCCCTTAACATTATTGTTTATTTGAGAACTGCATCCCTTTCTATCTTCCCAACGTATGAGGTCCGTTTGCCTTAAATAACTCCTCTTTTCTTTTTATAAACACAGATGACAGTCTGAAAATAAACCGCCTCGAGTATTTGTTACCACGAAGCTAATAATACAGCAACACCAAATACAGCGATCTCTCCGACGGAATGAAATATCACGCTTTGATTGTATGTTTTATATTAAAGGGCCGCAATGACCGCGGAAGGTTCTATTAGGCGGGTCGTATTTTTTAGAATTGTAATTGTTCATATCCCTCGAAAAAACTAAAAGGTACTTTAGGAAAATGGTAATGAGATTGTTATGGTGTTTAATACTATGTATCACTTGTTAGCCCCTTAAGGACAATGGACGGTCCCTAAACCCATTGAAGACAATGCATTTTGAGCCCGTACATGTACGGGCTTTGTCATTAAGGGGTTAATTTTTTTTAACATGTCTAATAGAGAGAGAGAAACTTCCTATCAAGCCAAGAATGAAAACCTTTATGACCCAAAAAAACAAATATTTTATGGACAACTATATAGCGGTGCATCTGTTTTTGTGATGAATTCGCAACAAATTTTTTATATATATTTACAATAGAGATTCTTTATGTCTGTCTTCTCATTTTTTTGGCACAATTGTTGGTTTCTTGGTGGCTAAGGAAATCTTCCTGATACTGGACTAACCCCCTTAAAAACATCTCAGTCTGTAAAAGCCATACAGCAGCAAATCTCATGGGAGCTACAGACAGGTCACACAATTATGAGACCATAAAAAGTAAGGGAATTGTTCCTTTTTGCAGAGAAAAACAAGAACTTGGTCAAATGTTACAAATGTAAAAAATAAAAAATAAAAATCCCGTAGCCGGGGATATTCTAGGTTCCTTCCTTTTTTGTCAACTACATATACCGGAAATAAGTTTAAAAAGGACAACGTTGACGTGTGTTAAATGTCCAAGTCAACCAACGAGAAAGTAGAACCATCAAGAGGGTCTTCATTTCTGAAGATGGATGGAGAAGACTTTGATCTTGGCAGTCAACCATGGTCTAAACCCAGAGCGTTCTCTCACATGCAGCTATTCTTACGTAGGCTCTCTTTTGTTGGGTTTTTTTCCGTGAAAGACCATTAAATATATATCTTAATGGACCGTTTTTTGGCCCTTGACGTCGAAGGCCTACCACGGTCTAGTGCGTTATCCTTATAAACTGCGTAAGGAAACCTAACAAGGAAACCGGCGCATCCCGTTATATATCTTGGGCTCAGCGTAACAATTTATTCAATCACTTATGACGACGGACCAAAAGGATAACTTTCCTTGAAACATACAAAGCCGAGGTTGTGACATCATCATAGCGAGTGTTTCCTGCTTATGAAATCTTTCACTCTTATAGATTTTTAATAACACAAATATTTTTGCCCTCTGGGTGTCTATAACGTCAGACTTTGGCTTACATTAATTTAATGTAAAGCAGCTGTCCCTCAAAAAAAAAAATCTATGTTTTGTTCTAAAAAAAAAAAAAGGTGTCTGTTTTGTTTTTGGTTTTTTTATTTGCCCTCCAGCTTTGCTTCTTATCAGCTAATTTTCAGGACAGTTTGCTTCTTGGCAACATACCTCCGTTTTCACACCTGCTTACGTGACGCTACGATGCTAACGTATTATTAATGAAGAGAAACAAATTCCTTTTTCTTTCCAAGTATTTTTTTAACCTACTTTTTGAGTTACTTTACTCTTTCGTTGCTGTATTTTGGCTTTTGAGATCCTCATGGGCGGGACTAACACTATAAGGGAGGAGTCACTTAACCAAAGGGGAGCTTCTGGGAACTAAAAATGGCTGCTTCCGTGGGTTTATAGTAAAACCTAAGCTTTCGCTGATGACTTGCCCCATGTGAATGTGGGTGAAAGCTGCCAGTTTCTGTCTACTGACGTAACAACCCATGTATTGTCTTCTGAAATGGCTCTGACGTCCCCTGAGGAGCAAATGACTGCAGAAACCTTTCTTGTTCTGGTTCCACAGGGTGTACGCCCTGCTTTGCCTTTTGGGATTTAACCTAAGTTACAGGCATCATGTCACATCTTGAAGTCTATTCCAAAAATCTTGCAAGTTTACTTTTTTTTTTTTTGAGGGACCAAAATAGAAATAAAAAGTCACATAACCCAAAGTTGGAGGAAAAGCCTGGGGACAGACTTAATGTTACACCAAACAGCAAACAAGTCATTCAAACTATTAATAAGAAGTCATTTAGTATCTTTGTTATGGCAAGAAATGAAGCCTAGAGAATGTTCGGTGCCGCTCAGCGTCTTGGTTTTAATCCATTAAGATGTCAGACCCGTCTCCGTTTGACGTGTGTATTTAGAAGTTAAGGCCCTAAGAAGCCTGAACAGAAAGAAAATACAGACTGATTTTCAAACAATATGGGAGCGAGAAAAGTCGTCCTGAGAATTGATTGCTGTCACCGACAACAATGTTACTGATCTCTCACTGCTGCGTTTGGAATGACTGCCACCTGGAAGGGGTAGGAAACAAAAACAATAAGTGTATCTCAACGGATTTACCCAAAAAGGCTATGTTTGCTTACAACATTTTAGCATTAAAGATATGTGATCAACGTTATGCATTGTACAAATCTATCTCTATGTTAGTCTCATTATATATTATATATTTATTGAGAGCTCCTGCAAGCAGCACTTGTATGTCAACCCCGCTGAGCTGTCCTGCACCATGGAATATGTATACACAGCCATAGTCTTTTTTAAATATTGTATTGATTTGTCTGAAATGTCACAAATCGCATGCACTGCCCCATCATTATATTACTGTATACAGCGCTGGGGGTTATATTACTGTATACAGCGCCGGGGGGTTATTACTGTATACA
>VKOC01006116.1:0-17796 GCA_009364415.1 Spea multiplicata
TACATTTGTATCAAAATATTTCCACTTACAATTCCATTTTCTTCTGCTGGGTTAATATCATGTTTTATAAATTATACAACAAGAAGAAAATATGAGGCGGTATTGATTATTTAACCAGCGTGTCTAATGCATGTCAAGTTTTACAACGGAGAGCTTGGAATGCTTTCTACCAAATCCTTTAAAGACTGCAATTATAATATAATTATTATACCAATACACAGGTTAATTATTATGCACTATTGACTAACATTAAAAAGAAAATATCAATTATATGAAATGTGCGTGTTTCTACAAAAAACCCAGATGGAAAGGATGTGCCTCTTTTTTTTACACACAATGGTAAGCGACCCTATAGAAATGGTTGCCAGATGACTTTGAACACTAACAATCACTGCCATGACAAAGGTGTTAACGTTATAAGGTAGCATGCCATTAATTTTTATTGCTCCTATCCTGGAATGTCCTACTTAAAGCAACATATGGCCATATTTCTTTTCCTGGACAGAATGACCTAGTACTGGACACCTGGCAAACTGACCCCAAGCTAAGGAAGAACGGTTACGGAGCAGGTGTGTAAATTCAAGGTAACAAAAGCAAACAAAGAAAGCCCAGCACACACATAAACAAAAGAGGTTATTTAAACTTCCACAACTAATCAAGCATGCAGCACTGTTACCTATGATTATACTAAACCACGTAGAAGAAGAGAATCAGAGAGACAAATTAATAGCATTGCCCTTAATAAACCTCAATCCTTGCGTGATCTTATGGCAGAGGATTATTTCTATTAATTAATAAGTAATCAAACAAGTTTCAACATGAGGCATTTATCTATGGGGTGTGCAAAAAACATCGAGATTGACATACAAAACTGAAAGAAATCACTTTTTATTCAAAACTGGTTAAAACGGAGTACTATATTTTTCCTAATTCTTTGTCCTTAAAGAGGTTCAGGCAACCAACAGAACATGTGTTGTGGCACCAACCTAAAAGGACATCATGAACCAATCTCAACATAACATTTAACAAACACTACATCAAAAAAAAAAGACATTCTTTGGAACACTAATTTAAAATGTTTTTTCCACAAATTCACAACTCCTGTAGAGTTTATACTGGAAAGAGAGGGTCACCAGAGTGACCTCAGCCTGCTCAGATAACCCTGTGCCCCTACCCCTGAAGCACAGGAAGGTCTTTCTTAGTATGGGGTGAAGGGTTACATGGTAAATACCACATGCAATGCAAACATACTTAACTCAAACACAATAAGCTAAGGATATTTTATGTTGTACTCAATAAGGGACACATAAATGTGTGTTCAACACACACTTTAAAAATGCTAAGACCAAATCCTATTCTGTCCAGCAAAGCAGAGCTTGCATATGTTGGGTCGGTCAACATACATTTTAACCAAAGTGAGAGATAAAAGACATTGGGAAAGAACATTTAGGTGATAATGAAATAGAATAAAAATCATAATATGAACAAAATTAGATTAATGTGGGCACATGTATTTGTTAAAATACCTCATTTCATGTTGGTACTATACTGAGTACATGTCCATTGTCTTTCTTGCTATATTCTTGGGATCTGTTCACCCATGTCATGCAATTTGACATTTTTAACCTTTGTAGCCTTTATCTCTCTAAAAGCATTCCTTTCCACTGTGGCGTGAAATCCCAAATTAACCTTATTTTTTGTGAGAGTTGATCATTGTTGACAAAAGTCAACAAAAATCCCTGTGTTCCAGTTGGTGAATGTTTAATAGTTGATACCATTAGTAGAAGTTGGTTACTGGGCCAAAATGTACCTTTACATTTCTATGTTGGCCCAATAAGGTCCAGCAAAAGGCTCTTTTTTAGGGCAAACGAGTAGTAGATTCCACCACCTTGCTGGCAATGTGCCTGAATACTCTACACTAAGTGTGCACACAAAAAACACACAATTTGTATGCAAGTAGTGCATTATAGAGAGCGGTCGTGTCTATGCATCCAGAAGCAGGTAGGGCTAAAAATTCACAATAAGCGATTTAGCATGCGCTTACAGGGCACTAAAACACAAAATACAACAGCTACAGAATGGTGCAGCTCATGAACTCCAGAAAACCAGGCGAAGGCTGTATTCTAAAAAATGTATAATCCTGTCGTTATGTAACACTTGATGTCATACTAAATGCGTCACAATTCTGCCATGCTATTGACATGTACATACCGATAATTACCGATAATTATGTCCCTTAATAAACAAAACATGAATGAAAACTGATACATCGTTATTAAGTATGTATAAATACATTATAATCTCCCATAATATTTGCAGTTTATAAAAAGAATTTGTCTGTAAAAGAGTGTATTTCCAACAGGAAAAAAGGGATTATAGTTTTTCTTCTAGCTCAGCTACACATGTACAGACATGAATAGGCTAGGATCCACAACAACTGCCTAGATGCCCCTGTCCTTGGGGACATCACCTGATTTATCCCTTTGGTCTACAATCCAGACAACATTTCATTCCACGGATTGGTTTACAAGGCACTGAATCACCCGGAGAGGGGTGCGCTGTCCAGTGGCAAGTAAAGCGTTAAATGAAGGCTGCCACCCAACTGCATAAAAACTGTGAAGATGACTTACTGATGACTTACTGTAAATATACACAGTATCAGAAGTGTTAATAACGTGTTACACTGTAGATGTAGATAAAAGACCCAAGTAGTATAATGTGTCCTATCAATCAACTACTCATTAAGATAGCATATTCTCATATACATTCTTGCTTATCACAGAATTGTAAAGGATTAGTTACACATTCTATTACATTGATGATGTTTGTTTGTGGTTATTTTTCCCCACTTTGCAAACTCAGCAAAAATACAGATTACATGAATTCTTGCCATAACTTGTGTGGATTAACCTCAGACCCACTTACCATAGATTGTGCTTTGTCTGTTCTCCACTCTACAGATTCAGTAGGTTAAAGGAGTCCACACAGATCCAATGGAGGTGTCAGAGTCCTCTGCATATCAGGAGCACATATCATGTGGCATATGCTCTGTCACTAAAACTTCAGGTGTCTGCATTCTAATGTTAAATACTTTAGCTCCACCTTCAAGCTGTCTGTGCCAATGCAAAGCAGCAGGGATCTCCCACTAGAGTCAGGTTACATTCATTTTTTTTTGCTTTCCTACTCAACATCACCCCCCTCCCCTTCCCCTTTCTTTCCATACAAACATGTTGCCTTTCCTTTCACTGTGTACCATACGTTTATCATAATGTCCCAGACTCTTAAGGCCAGGCAACTTGTCTGAGGATATCAAATTGCAGACAGAAATGCAAGGCTTCAAAATAAACACCATATATATATATATGTTATTTCTATGCAATGCTTTTAAAATCTTTATGTGAGAATTGTTTAATGGGTATTAGAGATCCCTTTTTTTAAAATACAATGTTCGCAATTTTGTCCTCAAAGTCATTATGTACCAGCTAATTCAATTGTGTTGTGTACTAGTTTAACAATACGTATAAATATACGAGATGTTGCGGATTACAAGACACAGTAAACTTTTAGTGGCAGAAATACTAAAAATAGCAATAATTCACTAGATGTTTCATTTCATGGGACAATTCCATCGACAGCTGTCCAGAAAAATAAGGAAATAAAATACATAAAAAAGTGAACGATGTCAAAAACAAAGAGCCACTATAATCATTAAATTTTATTTGGTTATTTAACACCCACGAAGAGCTGTGTGTCTTCTTAAATAAGGCGACTGCATAAAAAACCCAATATATATATATATGCTAAAACATTTACGTTGTACAAAATAAATAGCGTATTCAATTCTAATTGTGGTTATTTAGTACATGACCCCACACCAATGAGTATGACATACATAAAGTGCACCTCTGCATGTTGTATCTATATTTAAATCCTTATTCCCTAGTGTTAATGTAGTGTTATTTAATGTTGATTCAGTTGCTATATGATGACTGAAGGAAGGTTGACGGTTTACTTTTCATCAATAAAATGCCATAGGTTACAATGTGGGTCATTAAAGCAGATAGTAAGAAGAACTAAAAAGGCTTTATATTAGGTGGTTCTCCTACAGTGTCCACGACCTGTTGGCTGTGTTTCCTCAGTGATGCATAATAATGACTGGTTAATTACATATGAATTAAAGTAATACTAAAACTCAGCAGGATTATGGGCTTTCAACACAGAGATTGACACCCATTGTGTAGTAGCTTAACAGAGGGGTATCAAGAGGTCCTAACCCGAGACAATAACGTAAATCGACCAACTGAAAAAAAACTTATTAAAGGTCTGAAAAACAAACCTTCAGACTCTTGGTAAATAATACATGCATTGAATTATTCTTATGGATAGCATAAAGTTGGTGCAAATTGAGCCCCCATATAAATTCAAGTTCCCGGGCCCACTTTTCAGGAAGGTGATTCAGTATGCAGGCAATGCGTTTCTAAAATATTTTTATATAAAACAACACACAGCCCTCCAGATAAGTCATACAATGTTGCTTTTTGTTCTAATTTGTGTCAATTTAGGGCAATCATATACACAGATATGTACATGCAATATTTTTACAGATTAAAATAAGCAATGCATTCATTTTAAAAAATAACCTAATATGTATATGTATAAAATGAGAAAACATAATTAATATGTATTGGTCCTCATTAATTGCCCTATTGCTAAATTGCATTGGTATACATGCAATTTTTATTTGGGTGAAAAAAAACCCCATCTAAATAGATTGGCAAATAAAAATGACAAGCTAGGTAGCTATAATTGTTTTTGTTTTCATTTGTTATCATTTTTATTATTACTATTGAAATGTTTTCTTTATATAGCACCAACAATTTATACAGCACTTGTTACTGTATGGGCATTCAAAGAATATGAACCAGTAGACTAGAAAAAGGCCCAGCTCACAAACTTGCTATATTTTGAAATGAAAATATTAAAACGCAAACACAGTAAATGCACAGATAAGTGTAAATGACAAAACAATGCTAATGTTTAAATTACTTTTGTAGTGTGATCTAGACCTTCTACCTTTTTACCTTTTCAGGTTTTGGTTTGAAGACGAATATGAAATGAAGATAAAATTATTGCCCAACACCTTAACAATAGAAAAAGATAAGCAGTTTGTGTGAGAGTTTATGATAGAAAGACATTTCCATGTGTTATGTAATAACTGCAAATATCGTGTATGTATGTCCTATTTAGTTGATCTATACCTGCAATGCTGTGTTTCAATGTGTTTATTTGATCTATACCTGAACTACACGAGGGAGGAAAAGAGAGGTGTGGCACAGTAAAGGAGAGACATAAGTGATGGTGGGGGAGGGGTTGCTAAATGGGGGAGGGGTTGATGATCGGGAAGGGCACTACGGGGGTGGCCACATCAGAATGCTTGAACATATAAAGTCGGCCCTGATAACGACGTGCACTGTGTTTCAGGTTACTCGTAGCAACAGAAAATTGATCCAGCCTGAGGTCCTGTTGACAAAGACCATGGGGACAAGGTTCATACCAGTGCCATCAGGATTCATGGACCTTTCGTAATGTCAGGGTACCAATGAATCAGGACAGAGGCAAAGGGTTCTAGTAAACAAATTTATTAAAAAATAATGACAAAAATAATGAAAGATAATAGCAGGCAGGTAAATGTGATACAAGCCAAGGTCAGGACCCAGAACGAGTAGTCACACAAGCTGAGGTCAGGTGTCCAGAAATCCGCAAATTCCCAAATCAGGCAGGAGTCAAGAACCAGAGTGGAAGTCAGGCAAGCCGGGTAATACACAGAAAATATACACAGGAGGCATGCATGTACTGGTCTGTGAATACTAACGATGAACCAATGAGTGGCCGTTTATAGGTAGCCACAAACGTATCCACAATTCTAAATAATCCATGTGATGAAGTGAAAAAAGTGACAAAGTTAAGATAAGACACCAGGATCTAATGGCTTTCACTCAAGGAAAATCTCAGGGGGTGATTTACCCCTTCAGCCTCCTCCTTTGAATATGTACCTCCATCTATCACATAGTTTTTGTAACTACTTTTTTGCTGACTACCTTTCCCTGCACAATGCTGCTCAGACTGCCCTAATCTGTGAGACTGACTTCTCCCTGTCATGAAGAACTTTTCTGTGTGAGCCTGCCCCCTTAAGCATCACATAGTGCCTTCAAAAGGGAGAACGGCATTGGCCTCATTAGTTTGCATAATTGGTCAAAATTTGGGTGACTTCTAGGGGAACATTGGATATTATCAATAAAATGCCATCACCTGAACCTGCTCATAACATTGGGGGTGGGTAGTGTAAAATTTGGGGTCAGTATTCCAATAGGAGAAGATAGTGGGTGTTTTTAACTAATTCCATCATAAGAGTAAAAGCCCCAATTTTTTTTATTTCAAATGGATCAGTGGGATGTCAGGGTTGAAGTGTTGACCCTTGGTCAGTTGCCAGATACTGGGCAGCAGAGAATGTCATAAAAGTGGGTATTGAACAGGACCGGCTCAAGACATTGTGCTGCCCGTGTCCAAGCTTGAAATGCTGCCACCCACAAACACCAAAGTCACACTTATGCTCTGTCACTCACAAGCTGTGAGTCTCTGAAGTTTAGAGATTGTGATTATTGGGCTGCATAGTGCAATAAAATGGACTTTATTTTGAAACTTCTGTGTTCTTCCCTTCTGTGAGATTACCCTGCAGAGGCACAGACTACCAAAGGTTTATCCAAGGATTCATGAAGGCAAAATTGGCATTAGCTAAAGGTTTTATTGCCTTTATCTGGATTAACATAGATAGGGATGTCTTGGAATGGGTGAACGTGAGGAGGTAATGCTGTCTTGCAGCTGACTGGATAAGCTCAAGCAGCCTACTGCACATTAAACGATAGAGATGCCTGGTGCATGCAGCCATGCTGGACTGTTTGGACATTTCTGAGGATACCTACAGGCAAAGGTTCTGATGAGAGAAGTACTTACCAGGATCTCAGCCCAGAGCGTTCACCTAGGTTTTTCATGATCTTTGTTCAAAGTAGCTAAAACCAGAAAGAAGAACACCAGCCTAGCTACTTGTTGTGGAGCAGTTTATGGGTGTGTTGCCTGCAGGAGTGGGTGTGTCGGCACAGAAAAAGCGAATGTGAGATGAGAGCCTGTAAGAAAGAGCGTGTGCAATAAGTACCAAGTAGTGACTTACAGGATACACCATCAGAAAGAGAAATACCCGTTTTGGAACATGAAATGTTAACAGGGTTATCTGATTTCATAGGCAAAATGAGGACAGAACCCTTAGCAGTGTATGGGAATTTCCCCACTATTTACCCCAATTTACCAACAATTATTAGTACGTTGTTCTAACAAAGTAAGCTTTTAAATCTGGCTCTTGCTGATCCCTTATCAAGTCACGTGGGATGGGAGAAAACTTTGGCTAGGTTATGAGCCCAGTTCTTTTTTGCCAGGGATTTATAAGGACTATTGCTCTTCATATCCAGATTGTCAGTTGGTTGCCCTGTTAAACCAGTTGGGCAACTTGACAAAGGGCTATAGACAGATTCCTTCTGAGTCAAAAGAGAAAACAGCCTTCTCTACACCATTTAGGCTTTTCTATTTCTTAACCCCTCCCTTTGGGCTGCACAGTGCTCCAGTCACATTCCAAAGGCTGATAGGGTACTTCCGGCCCCAGGCAGGCTATGTGGCTGCATACTTAGACCATGTAGTGATCTACAATGAGATCATTTGAAAAACCCAAGTGTCAGCTGTACTAGAGTCTCTGAGGAAAGCGGGTCTTACTGCAAACCGTAACAAATGTTCCTTCAGAAAGTCTAAGACCCAATATTTAGAGGTGTCAAAGGTGGGCAGATAAATTAGAGGTTATTATGGCTTGTAGCCAGGTTACAGGAAATGTATTCCTGGGTTTTCCGCTATCCCTGTAATAGAATAGAGATCTGGTGGACGGACATGTGTTAATGGACCTTTATGGATATCAAGCTCTAGTTGTGTAGTCAGCAAAACCTTCACAAACAGAGGCCTCTTGTTTGAGTTTAGGGACTGTGTTATTATATTTGATCAATGGTGAAGAGCATCCTGTGTACATGAGCAGAAAGCTACTCCCTTGTAAACTGTCATATTCTGTAATTGAGAAAGAATGTCCGGCTATCAAATGGGCTGTACTAGCATTAAGGTATTATTTGCTGGGGACTACATTCACCTTGGCCTAGCTGAAGCAGCTTCATGCAATGAAAGATACCAATGCTAGAATTATGAGGCTGCATATCAACAGGGTTTACCGGGAAACCAGGAGATTTCCCGGTGGGCTTGCTGGTCCAGGGGCAAGCCAAGCAGCACTGGCCGCTTACTGCTGTGCAGCTTGCATACTGTGCGAGGAAACACTTTTTTTCCAGCCCAGTTTCCTGCTTTCTCTGGGTGAGGAAAAGGGAGTTTCCTTAAACAGTGCGCAGGCGCCACATCGGTAAGCTGCGGACCCGCGTTAGGCAGACATCAGGCCGAAATAGACATCTGGACAGCCGCAGTATTGCTTGGCCAGCCCTCTGGCCAGTGAAATCTAGAGATGAGATAAGGGGGTGCAGGAGGATGAATGGGTGAAAAAGTTGGTTAATAACTGTATAAGTGGACAGAAATGGGACAGGCAGGCTGCTTAAGGGGCAGAGGTGGCACAGGTAGACAGTTTCAGGGGCAGTGGTGGCACAGGCAGGCTGTTTCAGGGGTAGCGGTGGCACAGGCAGGCTGTTTCAGGGGTAGAGGTGGCACAGGCAGGCCGTTTCAAGGACAGAGATGGCACCGACAGGCTGTTTAGGGGACAAATATTCCTCAGTTTCAAAACCAGCCATCAATAGGCCACGGAAAATGTATTGTCAAAGGCCTATCTCCAGCCTCACATTTAAACAGTGTCCATTTTGGCCATTTGAAATGTTAGGAATTATGTCCAGGCATGTTTACCTGGACAAGGAAAAGTTGCTCCTCATAAAGAAATAGTTCTTGATGAGGGTTTAGGTAAGTGTACCTGAACAGACAGGACAAAGATTTAATTTAGTCTTCAGTAGGAACATAGTCTTTGTTAACCCCTTAAGGACAATGGACAGTCCCAAAACCCATTGAAAACAATTTTGAGGCCGTATGGGCTTTGTCACTAAGGGGTTAAGCAGAGACTGCTAACCAAAGACTATGTTGTGCAGTAGTACTTATCCCTTACGACGACAACAGCTCCCGTCATCATTCTTTCTGCAGCCAGGGTAGTCCAGGGTTACAGAAAGCACTTTATTTTCAGGCAGAAGCAAAGAAATGGGTTCATCATCTGATAACGGATAGTTTCTATAGCACCGATAGACTACTTTCAAGATCCATAATGAGAGACAATGAGCTCTAATTAAACCTGTATGGTAGAGCCACCTGTTAATCCTCATACACTAGTGGGGTTAACAATTTAATTGCTGGCTTGTTTAGCAAAACCATAGTAAAGGTTTAGTGAATGAGGTTTACAATTGTAGCTTTTTGGTAAAATATATATTTAAATGAAAATAATAGTTGAACCAATTAATTTTACCATAATGCTCAGTACAAGAGTACTTGGTTCAAGGGTTCTTTATATGACCTATACTCAAAGCTTATGAAGTTAATTACTAATGGCTTTGACTGACTTTTATCATCTTGAGCAGCAATTTAGGGTAAATCAATGTTTATTAATCATTTTTCAAAGAAATAAGGGTACAGTCCAACACCATCACGACATATGTAGCATGAGGAGAGCAGCAATTTAAAACATGGTGTGACATGGTAACTTTCACATACAGTACAACAGAAACATCATAGGTCATTTTTTATTGATTCTTCATATTGTTTAGGCCAAAAAATATGTATATCATATTATACGTCAGAGGCATCTTGTTTTCTTCAAATCACATTAAGGCTGATATTTTTGTTAAACTGAGAACAAAGATTCTTGGTGAAACTAGATCCCTTATCAAGTATATAATTAGATATCTGACCCAGCTACTCCAGTCAGGAGGAATTTGATGAGTACAAACTGTTTATCTCAGAGAAGGTCGTAGAATATGGAATGTGAATCTGAGACAAATTCAAAATTAATTGATAATCAAGTATGTATTATATTTTAAGACAAGTAATAATGTTTGCTTTTTACTATTATATTTATATTGAGTAAGATTATATGGTATAGAATGTCTAGATATTTTTATTGTATCTTATCTACCATGTATACCATTGTCACGGCGTTACATACAATATTAGGCTACACATATACAGTATCTTACATATATTTTGTCAGGTGTCTCTACAGTATACCCAATTCTTAGAGTATACACATTTTTTAGTTAATGATTTTATTACTGGTCCCATACTAAAATTATTTCTTAGACAAGAGCGCCTCTGGGTGGTGAACGCTTGTCGAAATTTGCTAAACCACATGATTAAGCTTATAATAAGTTACACTTATGTTTTAATATCTTTAAAAGTTTATGGAAAGAGAAAGAGGAGATCACTCATTATTCTAAGCGCAATCACTCACTTTCTATGATAACCATTGATCAGTTTTCTAATTTGCAGTTTTATAATTTTCGCTCAAGTCTCGATTTTTTAGTATTATTCATATTTACAATTTTGTCCTGGATAATTAGAGTTTTATAGCAGTTACCTAACTTTAAGAAAGTGATTTCTGCTTAACTTTTTCCACTGAAACCGGATGTATAATTGTTCATCAACAGAGACCATTTGGACAACAGCAACAGGAGTTGGTAAATATAATTGTGCTTTTATGTTTTAAAAAGAAGTGAATTTTGACATTCATCATTTAGAACATTTTTTGAGGAAAGTGTTTTTTTATTGGATGTAAAGGCTTATGAGAACTGCAATTTATAGCCTGAAAATTGCAATATTGCACAAGGTTTAACCCTGTCATTTGTGGGATATTCACTTTTTGGAATTGACATTTTCAGCGATTAAAAATCTCACTGATAATCTGTAGAAGTTGCATAATTGCTGCTACATTTGAGTACTTGTTGGTTTCTTTTAAAATTGTTGTGACTTATAACATTGCAACAGACTAGTACAGTGAGATATAGTGTTTTTATTACGTTAATTAATGTGTTCTGCCTTTTGTTTGTTGTTGCTGAATGTATTGGAAAAAGTTTACCGGTTTTGCATATTTTAGATCATAATTATCCTCACAATATGTAAAACATAACAAATATGTTGTATATGGGTATATACATGTTTTGGGATAACCTTGAATCTCAAGTGGATCCAACATGAAAGTAATTGTTACAAACTACACTCTTTTTAGTAGCTGTTGAGACCATACACTATAGTAGTGTTCGGGGAAGGAGAGTAACAGAATGTGACTGGAATGGATGTGGCTAGATTAAGGGGTTCATGGGCCTGAAACTGATGACGTTACACCTTCTAAAAGAGACAGGCAATTTAGCAAAAGGTAGGCAGGTACACAATAAGCTGGGCAGTGGCCAATGGGCCAATTAAAGAAATATTAACCTTCAGCTTCAGCTCCATCAGTCCCTATGTTAATGTAGCCCTATGGATCCCAAACAAAATTTACTGCAAACATATGCTCATGTGAAAAGGATGCTTTGTTCTTTTCCACTACAAACAACCCTAGCTTCAGAGTTGTAAAAGCATTATATACATGTTATTATAATCTGTCTTGGGTTCACTCAGTAAGAAATGTTGTGAGAGAATTGAAATGAGGGGAAACATGAACGGACGACTTTCTGCATCATGAAAGGCCATCGCTGAGCTTTTCCAGCAAGACAGACTGAGCTTACCATGTGCAATGTAGAGTTAAACCAAGATGACATTCAAGAAATCTCCCACATTAAGCATTTGTAATATTAGTGTAAGATGTCCTTCTTGTCGCCAGGGCTGGCCCTTATTAATGCATAAGGAAGTTTGAAATGTTTAACCGCAAGTAATATGCAATCTGAAATTTGTTATCAATGGCCAGCATTTTGGATAATGTCAGGGGTCCAGCTGTTCCAATAACCAAAAACCAAGGCACAACTCTTGGAGTTTTAATGTTTTAAATTTAGTGATTATTATGAATAGGATGGGCATCTGGTTCATGGTCTTATAACCATAAGAACTAATGGTATTTTCCTGTCAAAAGGTAAATTTCATTGTTTCAACGGTGATAAAACCAATTTTTAACATCAGAATAATTTCATACACAACTCCCACTGTATTTTCTAGCATATGAAATGCCTAGTACATACATTCATGTATGTGGAGCCTTCGGCTGTACAACATTCAGAATGTCTTAGATTTTTAAATTAGTTTTGCAGAGCTACAAAGTATACGCTAAGTCTCGTTATGCAAGTAAATATAATTGGCTACTCATCAGGGAATCAAATACAGAATAATGACCATAGCCAACATACACTTTTTCTCATAGGAAAAAAATGGATCAATTAAATTGGCAACAAATTCCTTACAAATAATACATATCAACAGAACATTTAGAATATACGATTGTTAGTGAAATCAAAGCATGCTTTACCAGTTAGTATAAATGTAATGTTCCATCTTGTCTTTCCTTGTGAATTGTGGGTAAGGATTCGGATTCAGGTGTTCTGTTGTCAGGTTAACGTCATTTTGTCTCCAGAGACATGAGATCTGCTATGAGTTACAGGTGCAAGGGGGGTAGAGATTCCTTCAATCGCAGTTTTGACGTATTACAGAAATTGTAGGAAGCATCGAACACAAATCACAATTTTAAGAAATTGTGTGTCCCTCTTGGAGGCTATAAATCTATCCAAACGATGTATCATCTGTCTTTTTTTGTTTTAGCAGCCACAGAACCGACTGCATAATTTCTGTTTGGAGTGTACATAGGGAATTTTATCACAAACAATGCATTTCCAACCACTGTTAACGCCAATTAAGGTTCATAGGGATCACCAAATCAAACCCACGCATTGTAGCAACTAGTCACCGTCAAACTATTTTCTGACCTTACCATTGATTTTCAACGAAGGATCTTCAGCACTGCCTGGTGGCTACATAATGACATTCTGAAACAGCAATATTCTCACCAACTGTATGAAAGAAACCATCTGTTAACTCTTCTCCCTCTATTCTGCTTCTCAGCTCACCTATGCAGCTGACACCTTTTCCTGTATGGCATGTCCAACGATGTATATGTTTTTTTAACATAGACTTTTAAATGAATGAGTAAGAAGTAGGTTAGAAGAAAAATAAATTATCATACCAACTATATTTTTTAGCATTCTGTGAAAACTCTAAATCCCACTCCAGTGTAGACTATGATTAAAGTGCGCACTGGAGTCCGTTGTTCATGCACTCAGATTCATTTTAATGCACATGATTGTTAGAAAATTAATGCTTCCCCCTCTATTCAGTGCTGTAAAAATACTACTTTGGTGCTTTACATGAGCACATTGCATTGCACTCTTGGGAAGCCATTAGGAGAATAAACTGCCCACCTTGGAGATTCTACCATGCAACATAAGAGCTGCTAGTTGAGTTTCTTTTGGAAGTGAGAACAATTAATAGATGAAGATAATGGGAATAAATATGAACATAGTCATACTTGAGACCATTATCTGGGACTAGTCACAAAATACCTCTAACTTAAGCACCGACAATAAAAAGTAATTTCAAACCTTAGATGCACAGCGTAAGTGTTGTGTTGGCCATAACCACCATCATACTCTACAGAACTGCATAGTGGGTCAAACAAGGACATATGTAGTGCACAACATAACCTAGTATTACATACAATTCTGGAGACTTTGGTAATTAGAAGAGAAGAAAGGGAAAGGGTTTGTAATGAAAACATTTAAATACATAAAGAAATTCAACCAAGCATAAAAGGGACCTAAAAGTAGCAGGCCAGAGGCTTAGAAGTAATATAAGGAAGCTCTCTCTAACTAAGATGGTGGTAGAAAGACCCTCCAACTAAGTGTTAAAGTTCAATAAAGTGAATATGAGACCAAGATTTGAGGGATTTTACTGCAGCGAAAGTGGGCAGAATACATGGGCCATGTGGTTCTTACCTACTGGTAAGATTCTACATTTTGCTTCTTTTGAGCTTTCAGTTGTTTTCCTCCTCCATGGAGGTATATATCTTCTCATGTTAACCTATGCATTTTCCAGTGCATTCATGACACTTCATCCCTATATAACGTATCGTACTTGACACTGATTTATCTCACTAAATACAAAACGGTATATACAAGAACAATATTAGAAGCTAGGTATGTGGAATCCAATTCCTTCCAAACATAAATACCGTATACTGTATATACCCTGAAAAAAACTATATACAAAGCATAGGGAGACCAAAATCAAAGTAGAGGGCCTAATTTAATACTATAATTGTATCGTTCCCTAGCCTTTTATGTGATCTGACTACCTTCCCAAGGTCCCGTTTTGGTGGAGAATTATACTTTTTGAGGGTTATCCCCTGGTGTATCTCTTCATATTGGGTTGGCTTGGGCTGGCTTAGCTCCTGATGAGCCTAGCTTAAGTAGGCTTTCATTTTTACCTGTTCAACGAGTTACACCACATGTTCCCATGTAAGTGAGCACATATATGAAGGTTGATATTGTGAGGCCTATCATCTCCAGAATCAATAGGAGTTGGGTTAGAATGGTTAGAAGGATGATCTGGTCCATAGCGATCACTGTATTAATTGACAACAAACCAATCTGAGGACTATCTGTTCAGCTTACCTGGAAATCTGAAATGGGTCAATGAAACAAGCTATAGTTAAGGCACAAATCTTTAAACATAGCATTTACCCCAGAAAATGCCAACATAAAAAAAAACTTTCAATTTGCATTCATATAGTGATTTGATTACTAAAAATGGTTTGTGTGATTATTGTCAAACAAAAAAAACTCTGTTGACCTACAACTTAAACGATTTTTAAAAAAAACTCAGGTTAGTTCTTCCCCATCCATTGCAGTACAATTCACAAACCGTTCTGGTGGACTGTCGACTATCATGGTCTGTGGGGTAAAATAGTCTAGTCCTGGTATAGGACTACATATAGAATTATATTCTTTAATATTAACAAGTTATCAGTGACCGAAATATTAAAACATCTCACACACAGCCACTTGTACATAAGGCTGGGAATTCACTGCAAGCCTCACGAATAAAGTATGTGGAGGATTCTGCTAGGTGAACATGACCTTTGGCCAAGTTACCGTACTTTTGTTTTTTTCACCTGTAATTCTTATCACAGTGTCTTGAATAAACTGTGTTTCTAGATTCTCTTCCTTGTGTACAGTAAAACTGTCTGTTAACTATCCTGCCCTTGTTAAGGAAGATAAAGAGACATGGCGGCACCAGATAGAAGTTTCTTGAAGTGCATAAAGTAGATAACAGATTCTCCTTCTTGGACAACATGCACACATACACAACTTTGTTGGGTTAAGTCAATGAAGAACTGATTACACAGATTATTACAAGGACTATGACCAAGAGGTGAGGCAGGCATTCTTAGTTATACCTCTATAGCTGACCTGGTCTCAAAATACATGTGAAAGTCAAAACACAAAAAAGTGAACATTTTTGTGCCTATTCATGATAGTTAGTGAATATGCAAGGGCGGTGTACCAACCATTAGCTGTCTACAATTCAGCCTCTTTTCTAAACATTTACTGTTTTTCTTCCCTAAAGAAGTGTTTTTCCTCTGAGGTCCCCTCCATTTTCTAACAATTTTTATTTGTAGTCATACTTCTGTATTATGTATTTCTAGATTACTGAATAATAGGTTTTAGGACAACTGAATAATAGGTAAGTTTTATTTCAGGCAGACATTTTCAAACAAGTATTATGATTTTAAAGAAAACAAAACAAAAATAAGACAAACATATTATAAGTATATATACAACAATGTACCCAAAAGTTAGAATTCCTTTGTATTTGTTCCTACTGTAGCTTGATGACAACATTCAACGTAACAACCGCTAACCTGCCCCACCACCACCACGCTTCATCAATATTATGCGGAAAAAAGTATACAAAGTATGGCTAGATAAAAAAAAAAAATCACACGCACACAAGTAAAAATGTATGGAATTTAAAACTTTTAGAATCATAATACACTTTAAAGAAAAATACAAAAGAACAAATATAAAAGATTAAAGGGGATAATTAAACCTGTATCCTCAGATAGCAAAACAAACATGAATTTAAAAAAAAAGAAAATCTTCTGGATCAGTTACAATTTGGACATCTTAAATATGGATAATATTTAAACAAACCTTTTCAAGTGTTTTCAAGAATAAAATTATTCTGAACAATCAAGTCTAGGAGCCAGGACAAGAAGGTATCCCCATAGAATTGCAATTTTGGGAGCAATAGCTCCAGGGATTTGTCTAGGCCTGATTCAATTATACAGAAAGTAAAAGAAAAATCAGCATTTCTTTACATGTAATATTTTTTCTTCAATATTAAGATACCATTTGCAATTGGAAATAATTTAAATTCCATATAATTTACAACGCAGTTCTTCTTAGTTGCCATGGGTATATCGCATTAGTTTCCAACATAAAATGGTTTCCTGTATCAATGGCTCTATCATATGCAGTAAGCCAATTCACATATTACATCATGTTGATATAACGAGTAATTACTTTAGCAGCCATTTGTTTAAATAATTAAAAAAAATATATCACCTAGCTGTCTTGGAGCAAAACGCTTACTCTTGATCATACGTTACTGACCTGCATGCATTTGCACCCGTTTCAATTTTAACAGTATCTTTACTAAACGTGTTAAAGATCTGGTGCAGGACTCAATTAGTGTTTTTAACAGTATTTTTTCTGTATGTTCTGCTTTATGTATCAGGGAACTTGCAGTACTATTAAATCTCAATATGGGAATGCAGGGCTAGCTGTGCACAAGATTGGATGAGTAGTGGGCAGTTACTACTACCCCTGGGATATTCAGTAATCAGCTACGACTTCTGTGGCAAAATCAGGAGAATCCTCACGTTATTAGAAAAATATGGAAAAGGTAGTATAGGCATTTGAGTATCAAGGCTACAGAATAAAAAAAAATATGTCATTTGTATAAGGGAGTGGGAATAAGTATTGATTCTCGATTACTGGCTCCAAGTGCAAAAGCTGATGTTGCCTCCTGCCACATCATATATTATGTTTTATTAAAAACCTTTCTCTTGGTTGAAACCTACTCCATATCAAAAGTACTCAATTATTACACCAAGTAATTCTTATGCTAAACTGCAGGGCTGAACTGGCGATCACGAGGTGGCCCTGGCACTTTGGGTGATATGTCCTGATGACATGGGTGTGACCGGCCGCTGTGTATGCATGGCCACACGCTACAGTTTCATGGCACGCCAGTGGCCATCAGCATAGCGGGCGTTTGCCCAATGTGCTAAATGGCCAGGCCAGTCCTGCTAAACTGATCATCGAGGCTAGTAAATGATTTTTCAAAATCATTCTGTATTGGTGTAAATTATCATGGGTACAAACCGGTTTAAAGAATTATTATGTGTTTGTACAACACGCCATGAACATGTTCAACTTACCCTCAGAGCAAATCTGAAATGGGTCAATGAGATAAGCTATATTTAAGGCACAGTCTTTAAACATAGCATTTACCATACAAAATGCCCACACTTAAGCCAAGAGAAACAAGTATATAGGTTAACACGTTAGCTACTGCATTTTATGTTTCAGTTTCATGCGTTGACAGAGTGGTTTGATTTTCCAATATAAATAT
>VKOC01006117.1:0-20654 GCA_009364415.1 Spea multiplicata
ATGTCTGGGCACCCAGAAAAAATTCTAGAACACCTTCTAGAAACGATGCGCCTTGAATCAAGCTTAGGTGAAGCTACAGGTAATTCTGAATCTGAGGCAGATGTACTAACGGTGGTTATCAAACTCACCAACTGCATGAGAGTCTCAAGGTTTTATGTCCCAAAATCTAAAAAAAAGAAAACAAAAACCAGCAGGATGTGATGCATTGTAAAAGTCATTGTGGTGAATTTTTGGGGTTGAGGAATGGCTTGACCAAGTGTAAATGAGTCACTTCCAAGGGAGATCTCTTATTTCCCCAATTGGTCCATTGCGCAGCAGAAATACATTATTTCCATTTTTGCATACATAACATTCTGGTTGTGATTTTTTTGATAAGGAAGGTCGTTTAAATGCTAGCCTATCCCTGCCTTATTCTACCCACATTCCACCCTCTTTCAGCATGCCCTGCCACTTTCCTATACCATTTTTTGTAAGAAAAATATTATGAATATCCAAAACATAATACATTTTGATTTGGAATTTGTAATCAATTTTAAAAAAAAATAATCCATTATATCCAAATAAAATATTAATTTGATTTGTAATTTGTATAATTCCTTACATTCCTCTCCTCTAAAACAGCCAGACTGTGTATTGTGAATGGATCATTGTGTCCATCAGATCTATCTGTATGGAAACCCAAAACAGAAGATGAATCAGGATGAATTATTATAAAACATAACCATTCTCAATTGTATTTTATGTTATTCAAAAAAACAAAACAACTCGGTTTAAATAATAGAATTATCATTTGTATATGGCTGAAAACTTTCACCATCAACATAGTAAAATAAATTTCCAACACCAAATGAAGCCAGCATAATATTTACAATCGCAGTAGTTTCTGAGATCGGTGTAAATTAACATGTTTTCTGTGTATGTTCCTACACTTGGAATTATTGGCGTATTTCACTAAATGGGTTAGATATTCCATATAAATCGTGTCAAGTAGTGTCAAGTTAATTTAACTATAGATATATATTTTCTTGGATTGACTTCATGTTTCTTCCCATTTTTTGTTCCCGCAGACTCCGCTTTAGATGACTTTATTTTGATGCACTGTGTTTTCATGCCAAACTCACAGCTCTGCCCGGCCTTGATGTCACAATATCCTTTTGTCAAAATAAATAACGTATCGATCGGTGTGACCCGAGGTCTATAAGGCACGTGATGGCGTTTACGTTTCTGTTTTATACAACTGGTTTTACAGAAGTGAAATAGCCAGTATTCGGTAATGAATGATAGCGCGCTAGCTGGCGGTGAATATACTCTATATGCATAGTAGATGTTCAGTTCAGATGGGAAGTGGGGAAAGAAAGGGGACATCCAGCCATCATATGCATTAAAGTGTAAATGATGGATGGAGTATCACGTTCCTTTTTTAAACTAAATCTACACCTATTGAAAGAAAGTAATTCTTAACATTTGATGCAAGGCTGCTACAGTTAGTAACATAACTCGACTAGATTGTAAGCTCCTAAGAGCAGGGTCCTCTGTTCCTTTTGTACCAGTTTTTTATTGTGTGTGGTTTTACATTTTTTCACTGGCTCTGATTGTAACAGCCCTATGGAATCTGATGGCGCTATATAAATGTTATATGACATAGTTTCAGGTCACCACCATTAATTCCAAAATACACCTCCCTTCCATATCTGTCTCCATTAATTGAGTGATCTCTCAAGCTGCACACACATTCTAAATACAATCAAGTGATAGTCTGGATTAAATGTTTGTATTCTTGGAATCTATTCTGAACATTGCCTTCATTTCTTTGAGATGTCTCTGTGCTCAGAAAGTTCCTGGTTTACGTCTTTATTCCTAACCTGGACTGGTATCACATGTTCCAGCCTTTCTACACTGTGAACATCAAGTTTTTACTTTGAAGCAATCCTAAAAGAAAATCACAAATAGTTGGTTAAGTCTTTTAATGTAAAACATCACAACCCCTGTGGAATGAGGTTGAGTACCACACTCTGGTCTCAACAACCCATGTACAATTGGTGTTAAATGAGGATGAAGATGGTTGGTACGGCACCCTGAATAATCCCCAATAGGTCATGGGATCCAGACTGTAATACTAAAAATAAGTTACACTGAACTCAACGGTCTACTAAGCGGTCAATGGAGTCATTTCCATAGGGATGGCTTCTTACTAGCCGCAGTATCGTTAAATATGATTAATGGTTACGGGGATGAGACTGAGGATATCAGGCAGTAGACTAATATGTTTAATCCTAACCATTTGTAATCCCAATGGCAGAAATCTGTCTCTCTAAACACAAACGACAGAAATGTGTAATCTATAAAGCCTTTATATGAATTTACTTTCCTGGATATTTCTCTTTAGATTGGAGTTGTATGTCTATTGTATACGTTGATGACTTATTTATAGAATGTGGAGGTTTAAACAGAAGACTTTCAGAAAATGCACATACAGTATTTCTGTGAGTTGGATGGTGTCCACATAGGACTTTTCCTCAGTAAATTATTATTGTCCCCAATGGTAAAATTCTACATTTTATTTTTGAGATATAGAGATGTTTATGTTCAGATTCAATCCGTGAAATAGCCCTCTCTGCCCCCCCCCCCAATGACATTTATCATTGCCAGCAGTAGATGTATGTTGTGTGGTTAAGGTCAAGAATGCCAAGATCTACAAGCTATCAACAACAATAATAATTAGTGAATATGATTGTGTTTATTTCATTAAGACCTAGGGGTTTTCAAAAGGACAATACGACATTACTGGGTTAGCCCTGAAGATTTTCCTTTTCATTTTAAGATCTGGTCTGTTAGGGCTTTTCTAATAAACTGTCTTGGATAATAAGCGTCATTGTCATACCACTTTTTCTTGAGCCATTCAACATTGTTGTTCTTCTTAATATTCCTCACATTAATTACTACAAAGTTAATGTACTGCCCAGCATTAATGAGAACCAGTGTTGGTCTTTCTTGTACTGACTGACTTGCAATTTGGGACCTAAACCCTAATGGAACCTCACTGTAGTATGTAGGACCCACTCAACTAGAACTAAAAAGAGTGGGCTCAAGTTTCAATGCTAAGTTCACCTATATCATGCTATGGATACAATGCATTACCTTGTACAAAAAAGAGTTAATTTAACTTTAATGATAAAGGTGTCATTCCACCTCTGCTGCTGAAATTAACACATTTAGAACTAAATGCATCATTAAAAACACAATTCCTTCATCCGATGAATGGCCAAACCATTTACAGAGATAATTATTTAATCATGTAAGTTTTTTCAGGGAATGTTTAATTAGCATGTGGCATTAAAGATGGCTTTGGTGAGTTGTTGCTATAGAAAATCTTCTTAACAGTTTATCTGCTGATTTATATCATTAAAAGATCTGCTAAGGTGTGTTTCCTTAACATGCTAGACAACCCAAATACCGGTTTTGTGAAGCAGCATTGAAGGAAAACAACAAGTGTATTAGACAGCATGAATTTAGCAAAAATGTAAAAATATTGATGCCAATATATAAATTTAGGAATACCTTTAGGGAATTAAACGGTTTCAAAATTCGATTACAATGAATTCCTTTACCCTTCCGCATACCCTTTTGTAATGGATTTTGCATAAGATTAGATTAACCTAAAGAAAAAGGTTTATGCATTTAAACCATCAATATATTTAATAGTTTGGTAATATCTAATTAATCCTTTTTATAATCTTTATGCGTATGGTGCTTCTTTTGCTATTTAGTAAAGCTTAATCTCTGTGCCGAAAGCTGTCATTAGCAGAATGTATGGGAAATAAATGTGAAATCACAAAATGCCAAAAAATAACAGCTACCTGCAGTGAGTCAGATAATAGCTAAAATAAAAAGTATATGAAATAATTACATGGTATGAACAAGGGATATGACGAAGGGTAACATTAAACTCGCTGGTTGCATTTTCTTAAATCATAGACTACATTTCTGCGGTGATGCCAAAAATATCATTGTGATTTGGGGGCTGTTTTGAATTTCGCTGAGAAATCCGTATCTCATATAAGTAGATATAGAGAATGTTGACTTAACTCTTTATTGTCTGATGTAAGTATTTGCACGGGCGACAGCTGCATTATTTTTAATCATAATAAGCCTTTGACTTTGTTATTCTAAATTTTTCTTCAACCTACTTAAGTCTAAATTTGTTTGTGTCATTATTATTACCTATTTACCTACGAGCCACAGCTCATGACTGACCAGTAGGCCAAAGATCTCCATCATGATGTTGACCGGCCTCCCCTCCCAGGTGGCTTTTGGTTTGGGGATAACAAAAGTTAATTCCTTTAAAATTTTGCCTTAATCTATAATCATATGTGGGAACAATGGGGTCCAGATATGATTTTGTGTTCTTCTCTTCCCTTTTTATGAAAGCCCATGGCATAAATGCATTGATTATTTCCATTGCCCGTATAGATTATTGCCAAGTACATAGACATCAATAAGGTGTTTTCAATATTGTTAATTCTAGATGTTTTCCTATTAATTCTCTGTGCTTTTTTATGCACAATGTTGAATTATTATTTACTGTGGATTTATTTGAACATGCCTAATTGGGTTGTGAATAATGAATTGTATGCATGGAGAAATGAGGAACTAAACCATAAAACTACTGGTAAATTCCCTGTATCAGTTTAATAAATAATTATGCATTTATGTATTATTTGTTCTATTATTTTATATAGCCTATAAATGAAATAACTTTTTTCTTTAATTATTTGCTTTGTGTTACACATGTTATGAAAAACATTAAAGGCTGCTTTTACAATAATAGATGCAGTATTGTTTAATTTTTGCCACTAGATGGCACTAATGCCCTACCGAATTTCAAATGGTATTGTCTGCAAACTTTGGATGATACCGGTTTATAAAGCCATAAACAATACATATTTCACTACATTGTGGAAATGGCCATTTCTTTCATTTTTAACACAGAAAGAAAAAAAACATATTCTAAGGGAGATCTAGGGAGATCTAATATAAAAAATATCAAACACTCTGCCTAATAAAAAAATATGATAATATTAACCTCATCTAAATGAAATGCTGTACCCATAGTATTGGTATCAGGGCCAGATACTTTTAAATGCATTAGATGACCACATCTAATAATATTTTGCTGTATTCTATTTATTTACTTGTGATCAGAATGTCATCATGATATTTTATATACAGGAATAACTATTATTTGGCCAATATACTCGGTTCCATTTGCCAATTTTTTTAAGAACACTTGCCATAATAAGAGTCTTTCCTTAACGTCTCTGCACTTATCACGCCCAACCTTCTCAAGGAACGGAGCAGGAGAAGATGGATTATGCCCTAAATAACAAGCGTCGAGTAATACGACTGGTACAGCTGTGGGCTAATCTGTATGGGGACCCATTACGCGAGGATGATGTAGCCATGGCGTTTCTAGAGGTAAGCATCCAACTTTGTCTAAAACACAATGCCAAATTATAACTATTGCATTCTCATTCAAATATATTCAAAATATTTTTTGACCAATGTTCCCATTATAAAAGGTTTTTTTCATGGGAAATGATGAATGGTTTACGACCAAAGAAATGGTTTATTAGACTTTGCTTACGAATTTAGGAGGTAATCTGGCAGTGGTGCCTGTACCAGCTAAAATCCTTAGGCAGCAACCTAGGTTTTGTGGGAGAATATCTCTAAAAGGCACTTATTGATTCATCTGTGCTCAAATAAGAGATGAAAAAATGCATATTTTGCAGGCTGACATTGTGCTCTAAACCTGGGGAAAAATAGAGTTTTACATAATAACTTTGTAGCTATTAAAGCTCAAGGCTTAAAGTGTAACGGAACCGGAATGATTTTAGTTTGGGCAAAATATAATTTCTGAGATTTGAAGAGCAGGTAACTGTGTTCATTTGAGTCTGTGTAATTAGACTAGATCTGGACTGCCTCCCCAGCACCCCTGGGACACTTTCTTGGTTTGACCCAGAGTCTCTGGGTTTGATGCTCTCCTATCTGGGGTCAGTTTTTCTTTTCCCAGGTAAGGGGAGTGGCATTTGGCCACACCCATTCCCTACTAAGTCAGCCCACCCTATGTATAACTAGCCCCACCCCTTTACAAAGCCATTGCCCTTGAAGAGGGTGATACGCCCCAGACCATTTCAGAATCCCTCTCCCTCCCAACGAAGGAGCGAAAAGCATGGCTGGAGTAGGAAAGATGGAACACAGAACAAGATGCACGGCTCTTGGACAGACCTAGCTGTAGGTGCAATTGGGTACAAGGAATGTAAACAGGTACTTAGGACCACCATTGATCTGTAAGAATTGGAGGATGGAGGGGCATTTATTAAACATATTTAAAGTATTCCTAAGTTTTTGCAAAAAATGTATATCAATTGTTTGTGTTAAGAATGGCGCCTCAACACCAAGAGCCTTTCCATGCATTGTGAGTGTTTAGGTGGAAAATCTAGTAGCTATTTACATCATTAGAAGTCCTAAAGATTTGATTTCCACGCAAACAGTCAAGAGAATTTCTGACATAAGTAGGTTGAAAGGTTTAATGTGTAATAAATTGTCAGAAGGAAACCGGTGAAATGGGATATCCATGAAAATACTTTTCATGAAAGGGCTATGAGCGTTAGATTCGATGACAAGTCAGAAGCACTTGGCCCACTTTTTCTTGTCTAGCGTAAAACGTCAGATACTCTTTGATACATGACATTTTTTTTATTTGCTATATGACTTTATTCTCTCTATTTATTAATCTGTAAGTGAATAATAGCAAGGGGAGGTGGAATGTGCAGTTTTAATGATTTGAGCCATCGATCACCAGTAGAGCACGGAGGGAAGCACAGCAAAGTCCGTGACTCCCAAAAGATATCTCTTGAGACATGGGTGTGAAAATCAAGAGGTTGAAAAACACGGTATTCCAAAAGGTTCCTCATCAGCTATAGCCTTTCAAATTCCACTATTCAATGTGGATTACTGAGTTTCTCTTTTTGTTTCTTTGGATCCATGTTTGAGGTAATCAGGTTCAATTCCATTGACCTGCATTGTCTCTCGGACTGCATTATCTAGAAGCCGGTCAGAGGCTTCCATAAAGTCCTTTAGATCTCATTGCCTGTGCAAGAAAAGTCTTGGCCGCAATTTTAATGATACAGATTCTGTATGGAATTATCTCCTCACTTGGAGAAAATTCTGTTACCTCTCCCACACTTCATTATAGGCTTTTATAAGTGTGAATATGTGGCAATTTCCTTAAGAGACTTTAGCATACAATGGCCTTTGACTAAATATACACATAATGATCATGATAAGTGGCCAACTGATTTAGAGGCATGATTTTTACACAAAACATGGATTTTACAGGTTTGTCTCCATGAAATGCACCAGTAACCAGCAATTATACTGAACATGCCTGCTATTACAGGGAGAGAACAATCATTTCATGGAGATCTTGGATCCATCTACTTGCTTGTACATGATTAACCAATTGCAGTTTGTACGAGGGAATAAAAAGGGCTCCCACCCGGCCCATTACTGTACAGAAATTAAATATTTAAGCTCTACTTAAAATATTTGATATTATTTATTTTGTGTTCATGTTGATCATATTCTTATATAATATTGTACATAAGTTGATTGGTTTTATTTGATTGTTTAGATTAGAGATAGTAAGGTTGTGGGCTAGATTCAAGTCTCAAATTTTATGTCGAAACTTACAAAAAGGACAGATCTGCATTAATAAACAAACATTTTGGAAAATGGTCTAAATTTGCGTGTAAAGTGGAGTTACATAGCCCTTTGTCGTAACATTATATATTGGATATCACTACTTTTGTACTAAAATTTAACTAAAACAGAAATATTACATTTTTATGTTTACTTCTCAAGGTGCTGGCGCCTCCACCAATATATAATTAGAAATAAAGAGGAAACAGCATTGTAGGAAGGAAAGAAACATTTTTTGAAGTTACTGCTATCCATTACTTCGGAGAAACCTCTCTCTGATGGTGCTTGGGTGAGACGCCAGTCTAAACTAAGCATTGGAAACAAGAACTGGAAACATCCTAGTGGGGCCAATAGCTGGTCCCTGGTCAACAGCTGTTTAAAAGATGTCATGGGATTAAGGAGGTTAATTAGACATGGAGATTAATGAATTTGTAACATGTTCCCTTTTCCTGATGCAAAACTAATAAAATTACAAAAAAAAATACTTAATTAAATTACAAAAGAGCACTTGAGGACAGTATCTGTCTAACTTTCACATATCCCATATTTTGATTATTATATTACATGTCTTATTTAATGTTCTAAGTGATTTGAACTTTTTAAACTGCAGTAAAGAAGAATGTTTTTGGATTTTTTTTTTGCAGGAATTTTATGTGTCAGTATCTGACGATACAAGAACAATCCCTGCTCTGAAGGATCAGCTTCCCGATCTAGAAAGGACAGTGAAGCGCATGTAAGAGAGCGTATGTGTGTATTCCACCTGTATGAGAAATTAACGTGGGAATAATATCTCCATAACATTTTGTGAGGTTCATACATACTAACTTCTGTAAGGTTACTAAAATGCACCCCGCTATTCATTGCACAGCTACGTTTTCTGAAGTTATGACCACCAATCATCAAGATAAAATAAGTAAGTAAGGTAACCCATGATTACAAACCAACACGAAATATAGAAATACTTTCAAAGAATCCTCTTTGGGGGAAAAAAAACAAAAAACTAAAACAAATTTCAGTTTAAAATCCATAAAGGTATCTGCCCTTTAACGTTAAAGTCAATGTGTGGATGTAAATATATTGTAAGTTTAGGTCACAAAACCTTCCTAGTGGATATATATTTCATATTTCCACCACAACGTTATATCCATTTAGAAGCTTACAGAGGGTCCTTGCCAATTTAGCAGCCACATTTAGGTATTCAAGGAGGAAAAAGATTCTGGGAAGGTATGCAGTTCCCATTTTAGCGGTAGTTTTTACACTTTAGCTCTGTCCCTCCCCGTTGGTTAGTACATTGCACCCATCATGTTTCAGAAGGAGCCCCCCCTCTTTTTTTCTGCATTTCTAGGCTGGATTGCTTTTAATATTTGATTGGTATCCCAGAGCTTTTTCAAGAATACTCTGCATAATATAAAAGCCAGAATGGAAATATCACGGAGAGGGCTTATTTGGTTTATTCATAAAAAAAAAGTTTGCATTTTATATGGATATCATATCTTTTATATAGAACGCTGCTGCAAATCCACATAATTAAATGGAAACTATTTGCCTGCTAACATCGCAAGAAACACTTTGCTAAATGTGCTTTCTGGACTCCTGTAGAAAAACAAATGTAGACTTCCAAGAGCAGACACTTGAAGTGCAGATTCCTATTTGGTTATGCTAATAATGTCATTTGGACTCAAATGAGCAATCAAATTTACTCACCAAAAGTCTTCTGTGGCCCTCTGGTTTTTCTTCTTAAATATTGGCCGAATGAGAGGCTTCTGCAGACTTCCTCAGCATGACCCTTCATAAGAACTCAAATGAATATTGTTCTCACTGATTTCTGCAATTGCTTTATTGAAGTAATAGCGATGAAATAATTCAAGTGCTTTTTCTTACAAGTTTAGATTTGTAGAAAATAAGGGACTCATTATGTAATGAATTCAATACCATTTCTTAACATTTTCAAAGCTGGTATTAATTTATAGTTTTATACCGTGTAGGAAATCAGAGAAGCTGTGTTAAGGAACAGGCCGTAATGTGGGAGGTTTTTTTTTTCCAGTTCATGTAGGTTTAACTGGTTCTTTATATAAGATGTATGAATCCCCCGTGGCCCCCTTTTGTTCTGCAGAATGGTTTTGTGTGAAACACTCTGCAGTAATGTTTGGCTGCACGCCTCCTTGGCTAGGTGGAACATTAGCCTCTTTAGTTGGCCATTGTGTTGGATGGAAGCCAACAGAGTGCCATCTTGAACGGTCGTGTGCGGAGGAATCATGCCCTCAATACCCGGTGTTGCTTCCTGCCAGTAGGCGGACATCATTCACCAGTAAGCTAAATCAGCGGGGGCAAAATGAGCAGACGAAATGTTCTTATCTGCCATCAGTTTCCATTCCCCAACAGGCCCTTACTGGAAATCTACCTTTAAAGGCAAATGCCCTGTATGCCAGTGGTCAATGAAGCCGTGTTCTTACCCATACTGGCTGCTGGCTGGGTACACTTGGCCACACTTACATTATTTGGCACCAACTGTCATTAAAATGCCAAGGTCCACCCAGTCCAGATATGTACCTCAGTGTCTTCTGCCATTAAAAGTTACCCTTTTTAACCCCCCTCCATTCCATTTTAACACCTCTTGAGCGTCACTTCATTTAAATCTGGTAGCTCTACAGTAGTTGTAGATTTACACCCCCCCAAAACAAAAAGCATATTAAATGAAATGGAATGTGCCTGTGGTTAGCTGAGTATCATTGGTGTTGTAATTCCTGAAGCTCTTCATCTGTTGGCAACCCTTGCATTAAAGCATAATGTGGAAATTGTGGGTTCCAAAGAAATTCATGATTACATAGATGTGTGTGATTATACAGGTGGCATATTGGGCTGCACACGTCGTTTTGTTAAATTTTAATTATTGTATTTTATATTTTGCAGCTCTGAAGATTCTAAAGTAAAGAAGGTATTAAATATTTTTAATATTTTATTAAAATGGAATGGTATATGAAAAAATTTAGGTCAGTCCTATACCTAAGCCAAATGAAAATAAGATAAGATGTTTGGCAATTATGAATAACTTCTCTTTTTTTTCTTTCTCTCTCTTTTCTTCCTTTCTCTCTTTCTCTCTCTCTCTATCTCTCTGTATATATATAACACACTCTTTTTTTTCTTCCGTTCCCTATTCAGCACAAAGTGCTCTTACGACAGTTCAGCACTGGGGATGAAAGACTACAAAAACGACAACCAATACGGAGCACAGATGAAAGTATGTAGACATTTTTAGTCTTCTGTTTTAAGTTTTGCTAGTGCTTACAACTTTACAAGTCGTGTTCAGTTCATTTATTTTGTCTTAATGGTCTGTTTACTAAGCTGTTAGTTGTAGCCTTTTTGCCATTTTTACCATGTTTTTGGTCAATCGTGATTCTTCTTGTCCATGTTTAATGCACCCACACAAATTATATCCTGGTTTCTTTTGATACCATTTTATAACTATAGCTTAACATATATTATAAAAAAAATAATTTATAGTATAAAAAATGTTTATAGTTTTACTTAAATGTCAGCCCTAAATGTAATGCCTTCTTTTTGAAAATAGCTCATTTATATATAAATATACATTAGGAAACTTGCAATGCAACCATGTTGCCACAAAATTCTGCATTTTCACAAATTCTTGTGTGTTCTTGCACAAGTTAAGTGCAACTGCAGAGAAATACACCAAAACAAACCAATTCACCGACGTCCCCAGATTACAGATTATGGCATCCCGCTGGGAAAATGCCTGCCATATCATACCATATTACTGATTTCCGACATCCAGGGTAGGGCTGCAGGCACTGTTCGGCCAAATCTGCTCCCCCATATCTTTGTTGTACTCTGTGATTTAAGGAGGGTAGGTATGTTTTTTTATGAAATCCAAGGATCCTAACAGAGTCCATCATGAAATGTGCCGCTGAATGCTTTTGTGATGTTTTCTTTCAAATCCCACTGGATTGTTTTAGCAGGGGAGCCAAGTCCGATACCCAATTATCATCGCTAAGGTCAAAGTGTAGGATAAGTGCAGAAAGAAAATTGGGTTGTTAAACTGTTGCTGTTTCAAGTGGCCGCAAACCATTTTTCCAGCAGAATTTGAGGTCATTTTGGGTCACTTTATTTCTTAATGATTTTTCTTTCCAGAATATATGACCTCTAGAGAGTTCAATGGCATATTGTAAAGAAGGGTATTAAGCTGATCTAAGCTTGACCTGAGAATTTCTGTGTCCACAGGTTTAACAACGATAGCTGTGTTTAGAAACAAGACTGTCTTATCCTAAGAGCTATCATATCACTGGTCAATGTTCTATTAATAGACACCGTTAGACTTTTGAGCCTGAGATGGATACAATCCTTTGAGAATATTAATAAAGCAGTTAATTGTTTACTAAATAAATGGTTTGCCACCATTAGAATTGTCTTGAAGTGGTGGCGTGACAGATATCCCTTCTATGTATACAGTGGAAGCAGACCCAAGCACAGACCCAGGCGTGCATCCATTCATCCATTGGTGGGTGCCATTAATGATCAATGGAAGATACCCAGCCAGTTACTGATGGGCATACCTGTGAATTTCCCAGTATAGTCTACCTTGACCTCTCTCTCTCTTTTTTGGGGCAGTGGCTTCATGAAATGGGTGGGGCTAACCGTGGTAAGCCATGTGAGGGGAGGGGCTGGCTGTGCATAAGGGTGGGGCTAGCCTCAGATAGCATTTTTGGGAGAGGAAGTGGGCAGGATGTTGAAGGGAAGTAGGTGGGGAGTGGGCATGACCAAATGCCGTTCCCCTGCCCATAGAAAGAAGAAACTGACCGGGAGACCCAAGGAGGAGAGCTTCACCCGGAGACTCCGGGTCAGGTATACTGGCGTGTACACATGAAATCACACATTGATAGTAATACAAACCCTCCCTTATGAACAGGTGCATAAACACCTACTCACTTCTGGGACACTCAGTGACGTACACTCACTTATTGACAGTTGCACACATACTCATAACTGTAAGCAGATGTGAAAGCTATGTGTTAATAACAAAGTGTTACTGTGAAAAGTGATACCAGGTGACTCTGTATAACGTGAATGCAATATATTACACCTAAGTGTTTTCTTTTCCTTAGTTCTGTTCAAGGTTTACTGTATAGACCATACCTACACAACCATACGCGTCCAAGTCGCAGCTTCAGTTAAAGAGGTGCTCTCTGCTGTCGCTGATAAACTGGGCTCGGAGGAAAGCTTGATTCTCGTAAAGATCAGTTCTGCAGGAGGTACTGTTTTGCTATCATTCCTTCCACTCATAGAAAATAATTTAAAAACCCAAGGTTAAACACACAAATAGCACTGCTTTTATAAAAAGGCGTTTGAAGTAATTTCAGTTGATTACAAACAACAGTACGATCTCCCACCGAGTAAATAGGCCAAGCTGGGTGCTGGAAGTAGACGTATATTGGAGACAGCGACGGTGTTGCCTTATAGGGTAGCAGTTTTGCCATTTCCCAAAATATTACCAAAATGATCAGCTAGCACTGTGGAGGAAAACTATTCACTTTACAAAAACGACACCACCGTGCAATTTGCCCCTGTCATCAGGTTATTGAGCAGATGGCTCTGGGAGCTTGTTTAACAAATATAGATAAACAGGTTAGAATTCATGAGGCTTTAATCCCCCCCGCACCATACTGAGAGTGAACAATGGCAGCCAGTTGGCAGTTACTTTCATCATGTTATGCATTTTGCATAGAGAATTGGTAGTTGATGAATTCTGAATTCTTATACCTTGTTTTAGAAGAAAAGACATTTTTCTTTTGGAATTAAGAACACGAACATATGCCAAGTAGGAATTACTGTAGGTGTTAGAAGTAATTAAAATAACCAACAGTACTTACAGTTTCTCTGTCTTTGTATACAAAGTAAACATTTTACAATGTACAATATATTAAGTAATCATCAGTAACTTCATTCATTGCTTTGTTTGCCTCCTCCATATGTGTTTATCATTTCCGGAATTGAGCATTTGCCCTTTAAACATTAAAATAGACTTGTAATTAAAAAATTACAAGCCTGTACTTTGTACATTTCGCTTGCAGATGTTATCATACGTAATGCTGTCGGCATCAAAAATACACCGTCCATACTTTCACAATGCAGAGGGCAATGTTTTTTTGGGATGGTGACAAATGCCTTGCAAATGCAAGCAGAACATCTCAACAGGGATAAATAAATCTTTAATTTAAAAATATCAGTTCGTTTTATACATCATTTTGCAATTGTAATAGCACAGCGAGCAGATCAAATTATTCAGCATTAACCCTTTTACACGGTGTGCATCGATACAAAAATATATCCCGCTATGGGACATAAAAAATCCTGAACAGATCTTTAAACCTCATTATTCTGTAAGCCCTATTTGCCAAGCGGAGTAAAAAAAAATTAAGTTGAACGATTGCATTTGATCGATCCTGTTTATTTTATCCAATACAGGGGTTGGAAATATTACATTCAGACAGCGTACCCAAAGAATGAATCCAGTAGAATAAATGTTATTCAAGTGTTCTTGAGGAAAGGCAGACTCTCAATATGAGGTTAATTCACTCCTTTATGTCACTGACATATTTACAATTAATGTCCAAAGTAGTAAAATGTCTGGGGGGGGGGCATTTTTACACACAATATTGTAACAATGTATTCTAGCTAATTACATGCAATCCTAAAAGTATTTGGATCAAAAGGAGGAACACAGAGGATACGTCTCCATTGGCCACGAATGGAAAAACCTTGGAAAAATATCAGTGCATCCATCGCCGTACAAACCATCTTTATTTATATTTTTGTATTTCATTAACTTACTACAACATTAGGTGAATCTATTTTTTTCTTTTCTTTGCAGAAAAAGTGGTACTGAAACCAAATGACATCTCTGTGTTTACGACTCTCAGTGTGAATGGGCGTCTATTTGCTTGTCCCAGAGACCAGTTTGATTCTCTGGTATGTACAAATTGGATTTCTGATGCTTGTAGTTTTTTTCTCCTGATGTAAACTGTCGGATATACCTTAATGTATACATATATATTTGAAAACCTGTGCTGCGCTGTCATCAACTTGAAATTTTACATGGCGGCCATCAATGGTACCTGCTTCGTAGATATAGCAGGTTGTAATTTCTAGACAAAAATCAAAGTAAGTAGCACGGTTTGGGAATCCCTCCAGTAAAGATCAACAAATATCGCAACCATTTACGTAATCATAGAAAAAAGAGTAAGTGAGCATTCTTAAGGGTTTTTATTTCCAGGAAAAAAGACAGTAGGCATAGGACACCAATTTTGGTTGCATCTCAATCTTTCTCTCTCTCCTTCTCCCTCCCTCTCATTACAGTAATTTTATTTATTTTTATTTTTGCTTGGAAAAAATAACTTTTTTGTCACCAGATCAGCCTCTTGTTTGGGAAACTGAATATTTTTTTAATTAACAATATGCATTATTTGATTTTTTGATAAAGGTAAAAAAAATACATTTTTTATATAGCAATTACCGTTTACCAAATATCACATTAATAAAAGTAGATATTTGAAGCACAGAATAAGGTTTTTTTCTTAACTAAGGCCATGTGCTAGCAGATCCAATTTTTTGTCTTATATTATTCATTTTTATTAAGAGATAAGCGACATTTACTGCCTTTTCTTGCCTAAGATTCTCCTTTTCTGACAAACTAGTGATTTTTCAGCCACTTACAATGTAAATTAGTGAACACATGAAAACAATAATGAAGAACATCTTTTGTTAACGCATATGTGACATGGATATCATATAGTTTTGAGCTCAGACACTAGTGATTTTTTTATTCCTTTACACACACATATTAGTCCATTTCTCCATTTTGATTTTTTTCTTAGACACCCCTGCCAGAACAAGAGGGACCTTCCACAGGAACCATGTCCACCTTCGAACTTATGAGCTCCAAAGACCTAGCTTACCAGATGACCATTCACGACTGGGACCTCTTCAACTGTGTACATGAGGTATGTAACTTGCGTCTGTTTATTATGATGTGATTTTTATATTGTACTGTCATTTAAATGATTTACCTATCTAAAGAACAGTTCACTGGTACAACAGTTTAGTATACTAAAGCCCGAAGAATTACCGTATTTGCTCGATTATAAGACGCATATTTAGGGGGTTAAAAGGCATATTATGGGGCAGAGTGGCATATAGGGAGGTATAAGGCATTTCAGGAGGCATAGTGCTCTATTAAATGCCCCCTTAATGCCACCCTGCCTCCTGAAATGCCTTATACCTCCCTATATGCCACTCTGCCCCATAATATGCCTTTTAACCCCCTAAATGCCAGAGTGGCATATAGGGATATAAGGTATTCCAGAAATGCTATGCCCCCATTTAAAACACACACACACACACTTACCGGTGCTTCCAATTTCCTGCTGTATTGCCGGGGCAGCAAAACAAGCATTGGGTATTTCTTAACTCAGGACAAATGTTAGAATCTATTTAACAGGTTTTTTCATTAGCTTTTGTAGACGAGTAAAAAAATTTTCAAATAAAAGTCAGAAAATTTCCCTTTTTTAAAATATTTTTATACATTTTTTGTAGTTAATAAGATTATATGGTAGAAATAATGGTCCTGAAAAAAACAAACAATATATAATGTGTGTGAGTGCACTAAATGAGAAGTCCTGGGATAACTATCTTGATCACACCTCAACTTACCTCACTAATAATAGTGGAAGTGTGAACACTCCGGTTATAATCCCAGCCATCTTCCTCACTGCAGGCTTTTGTCTCATTCATCAGAGGTGAGACATACCGAGTGCAAGGATCTGCTGGTAGGTGCTTTGGGTCCAGTGTGAAGTTGGAGTGGCAGTGATGGGGTGGCACTGCGGCTGTGAATATTTGCATGAGGTTGTGTGTGGCAACAAGAGTTAGTGGAGCTGAGAGAATGGACACCAGAATGGTCTGAAAGGGGGAGAAGAGGCTGCCCTTGTCCAATACATCTCCTGTAGCCATGGGTGAGATAAGTACCAAGAGGATGAAGTCACAACTGCAGATCCTTAAAAATGATTGTTAATGCTGAAGAAATTAACTACAATGTCTAAGGTGACGTACACTTTAATATAACCTTTTAATGAGTAGATATGCCCTCGCGGTGACGCTGCAAACATCTTTCTAATTCTTTGTGGGCTGTAAGAAACACAAGAATGACTCGGCATCTTGTTATAAGTGTTAATTTTTTGCCTGGCTTCTAACTAAGGAAAAACTAATGAAGTCAAAGGTTACAATGTCTGAATAAAATATTTGAAACACAGCAGAATTACTCTTACGTATATACCGTTACCTGATTAATTGCACTCTTAAAACCAGAATACAACAAATTTCCTGCCCTGCAAACATTCCAGAAATATACACATTGGATGTATACAAAGTGAATCTGCACAAAGGTTTAAGTGTGATGTTCTCGCCTTAGCAAGCAAAATAATTGTCCAATAGACAGAAATGGGTTGATATCAGGATTTTTTTTCACATTTGGTAAGCTTAATTTCCAAAACTATCACACAAACACGTGTTTTTAAACACATCATAGCATAGAGTCGTCTTGCTTCTTTTTATGCAGCCATTTTCCTACTGGTGTGACCAAAAAAAGAAAACTGAATTTGTCTAAAGGATAGGGGGCAACTGCTGAAAAAGGTATATTCAGCAGCAGAATCCAACTACAGCAACATGTATCGGTCTTTTATGATTTGGAGGTGGTTAAAGGGATCCAAATACTTTCTGGTTGGTTGACAGAAAGATTTCCCAAAGCTTTTTTTTAAAATGTTTATACTTTTTGATTTTTTTTTCAACATGACCAGCACTATCCAGGAGCCAAATGCTTATTCCATACATGCTTTAATTCCCTCCCAATATATCATCCTGTTCGACTAATCCACCACCCTCTCAGTAAAGTAGATCTTTCTTACATTAAATAAAAGTACATTTCCCAGGGATTCTGTGGACCTCACGCAACTAGTTTTGAAATTTGAGTCTGCTGTGTCAGTAGCACAAGATTCCTCATAAATAACAAACAGTGGCTTGTAAAGAAAACCTCACTTATTTGCCCTAAAATATAACAGAACCCTGTCTTGACCACAGAGGTTAAAAGATGGGATGAAGCCATGATGACTTGTCACTGGTAAGTGTGGCGGCCTTAATGATTTTTCATACATATTACATGTTACTCCTTGTTAGGTTTAGGATTATATCATATTTGGGGGCATCTAGCAAGTCATTATTTGGAGCATCTTGTGATGCCCCCACAGCATTAGCGCAGACTTATGTACAATTCCAGGAGCTTGAAGCCCATTAAACCCCCGAAATTTTTACTTGTATGTAATGTAAGAAAGTTTTACTTACTCCAAGGAAGATTTGCTTTACTGAGAGGCAAAAATTGTTAAAAATAACTTTTGTAAGAATCCAAATCTACAAGTCTACGTAAAATTTAAGGTTGAGCAGCCCCACCAGCACACAGGTGCCTCATTAACCCCTTAAGGACAATGGGCGGTCCCAAAACCCATTTAAAACAATTCATTTTGAGCCCGTACATGAAGTCCCGAGAAGGCTTTAAATTGCTTGAGAGTCTTTTTTTGTGTTAAAATGCAGTGTAGTCCCACTGATTCAGCTCCTTGGCAAGCAATATAGCCATGAAAAATTAGATATTTGACATAGTAGTGGGCTAAGCAATGTATGATCATATAGTGTGATGGAATCCCCAATATTTATTCCTTAGATAGGAGTTTTGGAATGTTATTCATTGGGTATATGCTGAATTCTTCCTTTGTTTTATTGCACAAGTCTTCTTGCCAACATCCCCAGCATTCTAGGCCTTTTCAAAAAGAGTAAGAAATTAAGTGTCTCTCTCAGTTCCCCTCTTGGACTTGGCAGAAAAGTTATTTCAAATGTTAACTGAATTGGTTTTCTTATCCACAAATAAAAAAAAAAATTATATATATATATATATATATTATATACTATATATATATATAGTGTGTGTTCTGAGTATGCACAAATAGCTTATACTTGCAAGCATTGAGGTTTACACAGGAGCTGGAAGATGTATGGAATCAACTCACATCACTATGGAATTTTGCTAAGATGGGAGTTTACAGTAGAGTTTTGTTGGTCTTGCTTTAAGTAGTAGTAAAATAATAGAGATTTCTTGAAAACCAGATTACCGATTGAACTTGCCAAGCAGGGCTAATTCTCTCATTGCAGAAAAACTTGTCACGGATGGTCTTTCATAATACACAATGAAATCTGTTAGTTAAATCTTGCAGGTGTTTTGTGTGTCAGCTGCAGGACCATCAAGCCCTTTCTTGCATTATGTACTCGGTTGGGTGGTCCCTTTTTAAAACATAGTATAATATCAAATAACTGGCCACTATTCACTTTTAAACTGACGGTTTAGTGAACAAAACTCGTGTAAAACACAGAACAAACATTGTTTTATGATGGGGCTGCACACCTCCTGTCCTCGCTGCAAAAAGGCAACAGTTTTTGAATATCCTGGCTTGAACGTTGACTTCCCAATAACAGAAATCACTAAGCCATTTGCTTTTGGGTACACAGAATACTTGCCCTGTTTGTGGCCCTGAGGACTGGAGTCATGGAACCATGTTTTATGTAGTGCCAGAAGTTTAAAATCAGTAATCATTTTTAACAATATAAGTATGTGTAGCAGCCAATCTCTAATACCGGTAGTTTAAAATATATAATCCACACAACTTCTGATGTATCACTTCTATCATTATATAATCACTAATTAACTAGCTCTGCAAAAACAAGTTTTTCCCAGAATGACCTTGAACCCTCTTAAGTTTACAATTAACCATATCCACCCACATAAAGAGACAGTGCTAGTGTAAGAATACTTCGAAACACCTGATTAATTCAAAGAGCCATATTGTCAGATGCTACACCTGTTCACTGCAAGCCCACCATCCTGTCTCTGCTTGCAACCTCCCTCAACACTACCGGGTCCTCCATCTTTCCAGAAAGACGTCTCGGGATTCATCATCGTTGTCAGCCTCTGATTCCGAAATCAATGCGATGAGTCTCATGCGTGCGCGTGCTTGCTGGCTGTGCTATACTTTAAAGGGACATCATCCCAATTTAGTAGGGAATTCCCCAATGGTTTCTGGGACACTATGTTAGACTCTAAGTTTTAGTAAGGTGCTCAGTTGTGTTTTGTGTTTTCCACTGCAACTTAGCGTCAGTATCCTGACCCTTTTTCTATCCTGTACTAGTTCCTGGTTCTTCTTTCCTACAGTCCCTGTCTCCTTTTACTGACTGTGCCTCTTCCACCAACCCTGCAGTCTTCAACCAAGACTGAAGGCCGGTCTATATATTCTCAGCAGGAGCTGCCAGATACCTGTGTGGGTAATGCTGCAGGTAGGTGCCAGGACAGGTACCACAGGTGCAGAAGGTGGCTGTCGAGTAAGCACATTGTCCACCTTTACTGCTTTTGGATGGATGTCTTTTTCGTAAAATTGTTGCAGGTAAGGTGCTTAAGCAAGTAAACATGCAACAAGGCATACGGAGGGAGAAAGAAGTACCGTATTTGCTCGATTATAAGACGAGGTTTTTTCCAGAGCAAATGCTCTGAAAAATACCCCTCGTCTTATAATCAAGGTCGTCTTCTAATCAGACCTCTAAAATGTCTGCTGGGGCCAGGCTGGTTACCGGGCTTTGGTCGCGAGCAGCGTCTATGCTACCAGCAGCAGGAGAACAGGAAGCTGTAATTCCCCTCCTCTGGGGGCGGGGCCAGAGAAGTTACTCACACAGCCGGGCCCCTGCAGAAGTCTGCGAGTGGGAGATCTGCAGTTCAGGTAAGGGGGTGGAGGAGG
>VKOC01006118.1:0-33287 GCA_009364415.1 Spea multiplicata
CTATAGCGCGTCTAAGTCTCAGCGTTCCTTTTCAGGGTAAACGATTTTCAGATTTAGCGCGATGACAATAGTCCAACACGCTATATCTTTTAAACATTAAATTATATATTTATAATTCACCTCCCTGCCTCCTTGTTCGTATATCGATCAAATCCGGATTGTGGCTGCGTGGCGACGCAAGCTCTCGAGGAGGGTATCTCCAAAGTAATTTGTTTGGCGGGAACGAAGCCGGCATTTTCTCGCTACATATCCCAACAAGTTAGAGCAAACTCATTGCTCATTTTCACGTGAGTGGAACACCATATCAAGATATATTCGATTTTCACATAATTTGCGGAAAGCACTATGATTTTTTGTTTGTTTTTTTCTTTTCCTATATACTGATACGCGATATTGATACAACGAAAGAAAACTGAAAACCAATATAAGTATTAATTTTTCTTTTTTATTATTTTGCACATATATTGATTCAACAAATCACTATTTATTACAATTTTAGGCGCAACACTTTTTTCTATCCATATTTTCATTTAGCCCAAGTAACCCTGACAACCCAGCGTAAAGCATGTGATACAACACTGTTCAAAAGTTTGGGATCGCTGGGGTATACGGACCTGTTTTCACACCAACATCAAAGTTTGTCAACAATGTCTCACATGCATACGTTTGTCACGGGACTTTACGGGATCTGAAGAGATTTATTTTTTTTTTATAAAATGGGGTGGATGCTATCAAGGCCGGCATTCTGATTGACTTCCATGGGCAAGCACCTGCCACCCATGTAATCGCCCACCCCCCAAATTAATCGTGGCAAAGATAAAATCTCCAACTACCCCCTCCAAAAAACTGACAGCCCTTAACTTACTCAACTAACGTATTTCTTATCTAAATATACTTTTATTTTTTATTTGATATTTTTTATTAAGTGCAACTAAACCCAACTACCCATTCACCAACCAAATAAGATCCAATTAATTTCATTAAAAAGGGAAAAAAATATTCTGTTACTTTTTCACCTTAACCCTTAAGGGATAAAAAAAAACAATAGTACTGTATAGCTCGCAGTGATCACATAAAAAGTATTTAATAAAATAAAAAAATGTGGGTCCAAGGATGTACTCCAGATGAGCTAAAGCAGCGGATCCTGGAGTGCAGCACTGGAGGGGACGTACTATTAAGTCCTGCGTCCTCAAGGACAAGTAACTTACGTCCTGTGTTGCAAAGGGGTTAAGAGACCTTCTAGGCATTACAGATTTAACTCGGTTTGGAGCAACACAGTCTCTTTCCATGAACCAACAGGGCTCATTCATGTGTTGCAGGAAAATTAGACAGCGCACTGGGTGCATGTGGGGAGATTCCAAAAAATCTCCATTGTTGTGAAATCAAGTATATGAGTTATTGCATGGAAATTTCTGCTTTAAGAAAAGGCATTAGAGATTCAGGTCTGAGTGATCTCATTTTCATCGCACACACATTAAACACATAATTAAGCCTTTATTTTAAAAAAATCAATGTTATATCTCATTAAAAAACATAATTTTTGGTTTTATTCATATTCAAGGGACTTTTTTTTTTTACTCCATAAAGCTAAAGTTACAGGAAATAAGAAAAGCAAGGCACTCTAAATAAGTATTAGCAGACTTGTGCTATGTTGCCCTCAACAAAAATGGCCACATGGCATAATGGGTATAAAACTTGTGTTTTGCAACTCCAGGGTCACAAACAGGCAATATTTTTGGATACCTTAACTCCAACACAGCCATCTCAAATATATATTAAAAAAAACATTAAAATTAATTGATTTATTGCCTGGTTGTGGTCCTCGAAGCCTGGAGATCCACTGCCTTAAGGCATCTCATGAAAGAAAAAGTATTAAAAGAGGCACTTAGGAGGTAGAGTGTTTCTCAAAACTGGCAGCGCTACTGTGCAAGCACACAATTCTGCGCATGCACAGCATGCATGCTGTGCAAGAAGGAACCCCCGCTGTCCTGCTGAACTCTTCCTCTGAGGTAGAGCTCGGTGGGACAGCCGGATAGAGTGGCCAAATCAGGGACTGTCCTGCACAGGGCAGGACAGTTGGGAGGTATGAATGAGAGAGCTGCAACTTAGCAGCAAATGGAGGCCCCAGCCACTTTTACCTCAAGGTTATTCTGCCCCGCAGCCGCTGGACCCGTTTATGAAAAGATTGAAATACATAAACTAAAGTAGCTTTTGATAAGCAGATGGGTTCTTAACAGCTTATTTTTGACTTCTGCGCCCGTTGTCATAGTGATCATTTTATCACAATTTTGTGTTCATTTATAGATTTGCGGCATAACACAAAATGCTGCTCCCGTGAGCCATGTCGAAGGGCTCTTCTCCGCGTTTGTGTTCTGTGAGCTTCTAAATGGTTGCGAACATTGCAAAAATTCCATTTGTGTTCAGTTTTATGACACAGCAAATGGTTACAAGGTGCCGATTCTGCTCAAAATATAAGCCAGCGACATCGTAAAACCAGCTTGTGTATGTCTGGGAGTTAAGAGTTACACAGCTATCAGAAGCAACTTCAAGAAGCCTTTGGGTTTATCTGCCCTGCAGGAAGGGGTAATTTACAGCCCTGTTTGTGAGCTAGAAGATCCATATGCACTTCACTGCCTTCAATATATCTTAAAAGACTTCGCTCTCCCCCAGCTCCTGGATCTCTAATAATATTTCTAACCCTGGGCTTTGCCCCCACTGGCTGTGGAAGGCTGGCAGCATTCAGGATGGGGGCAAATTCAGCCAAGTGACCCGATTATGCAGCTGACAAGCAACACCTGATTGCACGATCCAGGCAGCTTCCAGCAATGGAGCCAATAGCTGCCAAGTTTCTGAAACTTGATGGGGTCCAACGGGCCCCAATCCCATACATATTACACACGAGGAGGAGCACAGCAAAGAGTATAAAGAGAGTTAAACATCTCCATTAAAAGCTATACAAGCACCATATCTAATCAAATCTAAAACATTCTTAGTGCTGCAATCTATGCATTTTAGCCAGGGCATTGACATTACAAAAAATAGTAACTGTATTGGGTTATGTTGAACGCGACACTTTAACAATTTCACAACGAAACCCCATAATGTTTTGTGCGCGGGGGTATGTTGGAAACGTTGACCTCGATTTTTTTTTTAACCTATGAAAAAGATGGAACTATCCTGATTAAATATTTGCAGACTTCGACATAAAGGTCAATGCTGAAAAACGAAAGCAAAATCAAAACATGTGCAGGCTGCTTGAAAACTCTCCCAACAATGGTTTGGATCATCGGCTCCAATAGCAATTGAACCTGTTGAAAAGAGAATGTTCGGTTGAAAAGAGAATGTTCCGCTTAAAATTACAGGAAGCTAGGAAATAAGGAAGCCTGGTGTGTCCATATCACACTAACACTCACACTCACACTCAGCCTCGTTAGCGCAGTAGGTAGCGCGTCAGTCTCATAATCTGAAGGTCGTGAGTTCGATCCTCACACGGGGCAAATTATTTTTTTTTTGTGCCTAAAATATATTATTCTGCAAACTGTCAAGCACCAAGTTCATTGGCAGTCGGCCAGTTCCGTAGGATTGTTCCAAAATAAAAAAAATTGTCTCATAAATAGAAGGTTCTGATTTACCAAATTTTCCATTGGTTTACAGAACCGTGATTTTTTTGTGTGTGTTTAGTGCAACACAAATTATATTTTTTATTCCCCGACGGGATATCATATTAAATCATATTCATGTATGACCAAATATTTAATAAAAAGTGTTATTATACTCATACTTGTCAAGATATTTTTGCTCTGCTCTCACCTTTCAGGGTTAATATAATTATAGTGTGTGTGTGTGTGTATATATATATATATATATGATTTTTTCACTTTTTTATACTCAGCTCCATCTGCATGCTGTCCACACTGTGATAAGGAAGTGGGACTCTGTAGTCCATCTTTACTGATCATACCATGTGTGGACAGCAGCTGGTGGGGAGGGAACATCGGACATGCCAGCCGGGTCTGTAGAGAGACTGTAGGGTCTTTACCACACCGACGCAACTGCATTCGGGGGCGATACTTACTAAGGTTTTGCCTTGTAATATTCGTCTGGTGTCACAGTCTTGATTCCACCAAAATAGTCCAGCACCCAGATGTTTGTGATGTTGAGTTTGGCGAAGAACCAGTTGTGGTCATGGGGCCAGCTGGCCATTTCAGGGTGCCGGCTGAACAAAGCTAACTTGGCGGCGTCGGTCTCTGTGTCATCCACCTGGGCGGAAAAGAAAGGGAACATCACGCATTTCTTTCTACGGTCGCACAAGGAGATAAACGTCGTGACACCATTGAGTCTCAGATCGGTCAGCTGCGGTCCCCGGGAATCACATTTCAAGGGGAGGGGAACATTCGACAGCGGCTCGTACCGTGGCCCTAGGCCCTACGACTCACCTTCTGAATAGCCCCAGACAGTATAACGTGGGCACACAGCGGGCTCTGAGGGTCATAGCCTTCCTTTTTGCAGTAATGGGTCTGAGCCAATGACAACGTTATAGACGCATTTGGGTTCACCTAACAAAAAAAACAACGAGAAGAAAAAAAACAAAACAGTAATTTCAGAACGAGTAAATAATGCATTTAAATGAAAACACTTAAAAACGTAATTTTTAATGAAATGGAGGAAAAATCATTTATTTATTGCGGTTGCTGCTGGACTCGCAGAAAGATAAAGCCGGTAAGATCCAGGCTGAAAGGGTCAGAAGCGAGCAGGGAAGTAAAAGCCCGCGGCGCAGCGATTTAAGAAGCACCTCGTCTGGATATTGTGTAACGAGCGACAATCTTAAACGCACACATTTAATACGCTGATGTGACACAAACAAAAGAGCTGATTCACAGTCACTCGTGACACGTAGCTTTCTGTAAGTGTAAACTCAGACTGCATGGGAGCAAATGATTTTAGATATAGTTTTAGATTCCAAAGGAGATTAAAATAGGGATTAAAACAGGATTTTATGAAACTTTTTTATTTTTATTTTTTAAGGGTATTAATCAAACCAGTTTCCCCGGTTCCGTGTTCATTTTTTTTCTTCTTTGAAGGATTTTTTTGTTTTGTTGATCTACACTGAAGAGCGAGATGAGATAAACAGGCTGCGGGCTGAGAGATAAGAACTGCGCTCGGCCGTACAGAGAAACGTCATTCTCAGAGGAAAACAGAACGTATGAATTTGTGAAATTATATGAAATAAAGAGGGTCGGGGATCAGTAGAGTTTAGCGGGAGAATTACGGCTTCCATAAAGACCCTACAGAGGGAGGCGGGGGGGCAGCATTATGCGGGGGGAACTATTAGAAAGTCATCGGGGGAAGATTTATTCAGATGCACAGCAGTATTATTGGGGTGCAGGTACAGGAGGGAGTATTGTTGTTATGGGGTATTACAGGATAGAAGTGCAAGATGCATATGCAGGTAAAAAGTGCTACATTACTATCGGGATGCGGGCAACGCCGGGGCAAACTGTTATTGGGGCGCTACTGGGGTGCAGTGTAAGGGGTACTAGTGGTATGGAGCGCAGTGTCAGGGGGTGCATTATTATTTGGGGCACTTTATCAGTATTATTTATCCCCCTTCCCCCACTAAACCCCTGCACTCACTTGCAAGTCCTGCACGGAGATTTCCATTTGTGTGAGGTACAGGTAGGGCACTCCGGTGCTGGCCCTCAGGGGCCCGTCGCTCACAGAGAACACGTTAGCGAAAGGCTGCCCCCTGACAGGCTCGTGTGAAGAGATGGTGGCCATTGCGCCCCAGTCACAGTGATGCACCACATAGCGGGCCACCCGGGCGGTGTCATTCCGTGGCGGTATGAGGGAAGCGGAGCACGGAGACCGCACACATAGCACGGCCAGGACCAAGATACAGAGAAGAGCGTTCGTCCGTGACATAGTGACTGAAAATACCGGGCAGTGACAGCCTGGTATACCCACAGATACCGGGGAGTTCCAAAACACTCACTGTCCAATCACACAACCAGGGGAGGTGTCAATCAATCCACTCGCCAATCAAAATGTCAGGGAGGAGCCAGGGATCCAACTACTGACGGCGGGGCTCACGGACTCCTAGCCAATAATAACAGTCAAAGAGGCTGAGGGCCAGACGTAAACAGCCGCCCACCCAAAGGGCTGGTGGAACTAAGACATAGCTTGTTCCGATTCGCTACATAGCGATGACAGACAGTAATTATTGACCAATCGTGTGTCTGGTTCCGCTGTCAGCATGTAAACACAGCTGTGCTTTCGTAACCCGCTCATGTTACAGACCAAGGGTCGATCAGTAAGGAAGTAACGCGGGATAATGACAGCGGATACATTAGCTAGGAGGAATACGCATGCGCAATTCGACAAGTCCGCCGCTCTGACTGAAACGTTGTATGGGTATTTGCTTGCGCGAATTAGCATACGTGCTTCAAGCGCCGCCCCATCGCTAAGAGGCATTGCTAGAGTAAGGCGGGAATCTACCTGGTTGGTGGGGGTTACGGGGTGTATTTGACATGAAAACCCATGTGGCCAATCAGGTGACGAGTTTAAAACAAACGTCTCCACTTCCCTATTAGAAGTGGAATTGCATGTGACATGCATGTGAAATAGCAAAACTTCACAGATCCTATAACACAGAGATGGGGAGCGAGCGTGATTGAGCGAGGTGTTTTGAACGATAGGTATGATGGAGTGATGTGTCATAGGTGTGTTTTGAACGATAGGTATGATGGAGTGACGTGTCATAGGTGTGTTTTGAACGATAGGTATGATGGAGTGAAGAACGATAGGTATGATGGAGTGACGTGTCATAGGTGTGTTTTGAACGATAGGTATGATGGAGTGATGTGTCATAGGTGTGAGGTAGTGAGGTCCCTTTAAAGTGACCTCAGGGAGGCTTGCATGAGAGAATATACAAACAAATTACCTCAAAATGCATTAAATGTCATTTATCACATTATGGCTTATTTATAGGAAACGGAGCGCTCGTGTATTATGTGACTGCTCTCTCCCTTCTTGTTATCGGTTCTGGGAAAGAATGTTGACATCAATGTCCACCTTCTGCGGTCATTATTATTATTAGTATATTATATTATGATATTACAGTAATAAATAACTGATTTTGTTTATCATTAGTCTTTGAATAAAAATCATCATGCAGTTTATTTTATAGCCATAGAGGGGCAGCGTTTCCATGAGACGATGAAGACCCACGATGCCCAACCAATCTGCTGTGCGCACGTCATCAACTATCCATCAGCCGTCATTACAAAAGTTATTACATTTGCCAAGTCTGGCATCCTGAATGTTATTAAAACAAAGAAATATTTACACAGAAGGAAGGGGAAAGCCTCTTATGATGTAATAGGAAACTCCCTTTAAAGGGGAACTGCCGTTAAGTCTATAAAGACACATGAGACGGGAACTCCATTGTGTAAACGAATCCCATTAACAGGATGGCTGCCAGGGGGAGATTCAGTAACTAAAGGGGATTCAAGGTTGGGTTGTCTACATGTACCTGTTTATCAATGTTAATGCAATTACCGTATTGGCTTGGATATAGGCCGCACCCTAAATGTTAGGTGCTTTTTTAAAGAAAAACATTTCTTACTAAAAATAAAAACACATATGCTGCCACTCTGCCAGTGCGAGATATGCTGCTACTCTGCTCTTCCCAGACATGCTGCCACTCTGCCCCCCCCTGAGGCACTCTGCCCCGAGATGTGCCCCCCCGGATATGTTGCCACTCTACCCCCTAGATGTGCTGCCATCTTGCCCCCAAGAACCCCCCCCCCCCTAGACTTACCAGTGCAGACTCCCGGGGTCTTGCAGGGCCGGCGGGGGACAGCTATTCAACTTCCGTTGCTGGCACTTCCGCCGTGGGATTGTTAGCGTACATCGCACAGACGTTCACCGGCTGCGGCGATGCAAGCGTTAACAACCTCTGCTGCCGGCACGTCTGCACGATGTGCTTTAACAATCTCCCTTGCCGGGACCTCGTGCAGATGTGCCGGCAGCGGGGGTTGTTTACGCGCATCGCCGCTGCCGGTGATCATCTGCGCGATGCGCTTAGACAACCTCCCGTGCCAGCACTCCCCCCATTGAAAGTGCCGGCAGGGGATGCTGTCTGAGCGTATCAGACACTAGGATACGGGTCCCATGCACCGCTGCGGGGGACCTGTATCCTAACCCCGCTGCCTGCCCGGCACCCGGAACTGCACGTCCCAGGCGTTGGGCGCTAGACCTTGGGGACAACAGGAGGATACAGCTGGGTGATCTCTGGGAGTTACTACAACCATTAAAACAAGCAAACAGTAATACTGGTAGTGGTTTTAATAAATAAAAGCATTTACAAATTTACAGGAGGGAGGTTAATTACAAAGCAGGAGAATGTTTACTGAGAGGGCTGTAGATAAGTGGAACAACCTCCTAGCAGAACTGGTAGAGTCTTCAAGCATGCATGGGATAGGCATATGGCTCCTAAGACAAGACCAATGACTGATTATGTCCTTACATCAGCAAATATGGGCAGACTAGATGGGGCCAAATGGCTCGTATCTCCTATCGAATTCTATGTTTGAAGGGGTTAACCCAGTGATGGAATTTAAGCCTCTCTGGGATTAGCCATGTAGGGTGTGAGGTTTTACAGCAAGAACAAAACATGGGCAGACTAGATGAGTCTAAGAACTCTTAAATTGCTGCTAAATTGAATTATTGTTTTCTACCTGATTTAGTAACCCCTTGTATGCTTTACTGCATATTGAATAGCAAGCGGAAGGAATGCTCAGCGGCTCGTATTGGCCACTTCTGACAGAGGATGTCTTATGGAGTCCGTAGCCTGTTGGCCACTGTCTATGGTCCTGAAGATAATATACGAGGTTGACAGCTGCTCCCCGCTAACACTTTCCATATTACACGTACATAAGCAACTTCACTACTGAAGCTGTAAAAGAGATTTACGTGTACATTAAACCGCGTCTGGATGTTTTAACGTTTAATAGTTTAGTGTTCGGTTGACCCCATCGCACTCCATGCTGACATCAGATACATAACAGGTGGCAGTGATTCATCTGTGTAGGTATGGCGTCCCTTCCGCCCCTGCTTGGTTTGCGGGTAAAAGCTAATTGGATGGTTTGTAAGTGTAAAGTTCTGTAGTTGGTGTTCCTTTCCTATAGTCGCCAACACAAACTCGCCCCTCAAGGTGTTATTTTCAGGGAATGAACGCCATTCCCTTCACGGCTGCTGCACAGACGGGCGCTGCGCATGGTCTATTGCAGTTACGTGACTTTGCAAGCCAGTTTTTCACAGTCGGAAAAATTCTGCATCGGAATGAAACATTACAATTATTTTTTTTATTTTGATCAGGGATTACGTTCAGGTCGTCATGAAAAATGTCTACTGTTTAAGGGTTAACAAGGCATCTTGCATGAAGAAGAGAGAATAGAGTTTTTTTTTTCTTAGGCCACATCCTGCCATAAATGTTATCTAACATCACCATACCAGATCATACCATAAAGTCTGCGGAACATGAAGAGCATCCAAGCGGGATGTCTTCAAAGAATGCCAGATGTCCTTTCTTGGGCTCCCTGAAATCTTAAAGTCTCCAGAGTAGAATCATAACCTGAAGATGTTCCGTGTGCTAACCGTGTGACCTCCGGAGTGATCGGAAGCATGGCAGGACGGGGTTAAATGGGGCCTGAGAAGTAAGAATAGTCGGCTAGCTATCAGATACCTGTACGCTTGTAATAACATGGGGGGCACGATCACCCCGAGGTTATTAACCCCTTAATGACAAAGCCTGTACATGTACCGGCTCAAAATGCATTATTTTCAATGGGTTTAGTGACCGCCCATTGTCCTTAAGGGGTTAATGTGCACAGCACCGTGGGAACAAAATATGATGAATTAAAATATCAAGGCGGGAGTTTGCTGCTCGGCTTTAAAACCCAACTCAATGAGAGTACTTCGTGGCACACTCGCTTCCCCATGTGACCCCAAATGGGCTGGAACCCCAGAGACAGAATGGAAATCTGAGAGCAAAACTTTGAATTTCCTGGAATAACATTCGGACAAGCAATTTAACATCTAGAGATTCCCGTAGATTATTTCACTTTTTTTTAAAAAAGTGTACATTTTCTGTGTTTAAGCCACTAATCAGATTAAATATTCTCTCATTCATAGCTTTCAGGGACAGTTGGAGTTCTCACGTTGTCTTTTTTCTAATTTGAATGTTTTATTTAGGGGAGCGGCGAGTGCGGGCTGTTCTTTTTCCCTTTAACCCTTTCATGCCCATACTCCCCCTTAACGTTATGGTGAGAACCAGCAAGCAGGTGGCGCTTCCAGTCGTTTTGGGGGCTTCCATGACACAGTGTAACCAGGGTATCTACTTATCGGAATTTGGTGAAGATGTTCTTTGTTTTTTGTATTTTCTAATACCGGTATTGCCAAACAAATTAGGCTCACAATTCTGTGACCCACCTTCCCGGTTGGTGAAACTCCACTGTGTATCAAATTGTTTAACTGATAACCTGTCATTGAGACACGCTGTGGTATCCCGTGCTAGATGACATCCCTTTTAACCCCTGGATGCCCAGTGTGCCCTGGTACCTTGGTTTTGGTTAAACCCTCTCTTGCTCCTGGCCCATGTCTAGACCTTGATCTCGTCTTGCGTTTTTGAAAGCCCCCCATAGGCACCCTTGTTGGGATTTAGCCCCTGGGCTGCTACCTACCTCCTATTTAAGTCTCTACAACTACTGGGTGCCGTTGTACATGTGCAAGCCCCCCCCTTCATTAACGGTCCAATCTTTATAATCGGACCCCCGCTGTCAGTGCAGTAATGTTATTTCCTGACATCCGGCCACAATCGGGTGAGGATTAAACGCAATTACACAAAAACAGGAACTTTCTCAGTCTACTTAACAAGACGATTTACTATTGCCGTGTCCCAAAACTATTCTTTACAGAGACAAACATCTGGGTGGGAAGTCCAAAAAACACACAAAAAAAACCCCCCAACAGGGTACTTAACAATATCTAAACTTAATTATGTTTAAAACAGCCTGTGTGAACACAGCAGGGGCAATAAAAATCAGTAGTGTGTGACCTGGATCAAACTGATGAAATACCTGTGTTGGTTTTTCCTATTTTTGGTAAAAAAAAAAAAAGTTTTTAGGTTGTGATTCCATCAGTATCAGGCACCTTTTACGGCATTACCAAGAGACGTGGTGCAAAGTTTTCACCAAAGCAGCCAATGAAATGTTCCTGCCGATTGGGCCATTCCATTGGTTGCCGTGGCGATAAGAACACTTTTTTAAGAAGTTTGCACCAAAGTTTCTTTTTTAACGGCCTAACTTTTTCATGATGCTGGCTTGTGAACACCTGCAGCTTATGAGATCCTTCGCTTCCTGTAACCGCTGTCACCTTCTCATACGGAAGACGGTTATTCGATAACATCGCTTGCTTCCTCTCAGCGTATAAACCCACAAGATCAACCCTATGATCTGATAACCCGAGAGATCGACGGGCGCTCCCGATCCTATAGAACGTTCCAATGTGACGCAATAGCCATCAAACAATACTCCAAAGTATCAAACACTACTCAAAAGTATCAAACAATACTCCAAAGTATCAAAGAATTACTGGTTACACACCCTAAGCAACTGCCATACTAGATCTGTTCAAGTCCTGTGACGTTTGTCGAGACACAAAATAACATGTGATTTTCATCGTTTTTAACACATTCAAAAGTCCGAAGAATTCTATCATAGAATCTAATAATTGGATAATTATTCGATGGATCATCGAATAAAATGCTTCATTTTAGTCCCTTATTCATTCAATTGGCAATATAATTTAGCGCATATTCAGTATGATGTCATTAGCTCATCCCTCGGTCTTTGGAAAAGCTTGGTTAGGACAAATAATACGCCCCATATCGATTCGCCCCCCCCTATTAATATATTCCGTGATCGAGACGTCATTATTCTAACCCATACTAATAACCATCGGATCTTGGTTTTTCAAACACTGGCAATATTCTTAAGTAGAACTTCGACGACCTGCTTTGTGATCTCGGCTCACAGGAAACCAGTAGAGGGAGAAGTTATTTCAGTGATTTCTGCAACAATAACTACAAGCAAACACTACGGGAAACTTAGAAACAAGTAGGCTGGAGCGAAACTGCAGCGAAATCAGAAAAAAGCAGTAGTGAATAACTCTATGAATTTATTATGGGGTTTTTTTGTTACATTCTACATAAATGTTTCAAGAAATTTGGATTTTATTTTCCATCAGGTTTTAAAGAACTAAGGCTTTGCGTTTTGGTCTCAGGCTTTAATGCAGTATTTTTATTTTTTGACCATTAAAATAACATGAAATGGATCAGAAATCCAGCGCAGACGGGGTTAATGTTGTAAATGACTATTGTAGCTGGAACCGGATGATTTTTAATGGAATCTCTTCATAGGCGTAAAGAGGCCCTTTATCACTCCTGTGCTCCAATGGCCCTTTCTCACTCCCATCACTCCTGTGTTTCGATGGCCCTTTATCACTCCCATCACTCCTGTGTTCCAATGGCCCTTATCACTCCCATCACTCCTGTGTTCCAATGGCCCCTTTATTCACTCCCATCACTCCTGTGTTCCAATGGCCCCTTTATCACTTCCCATCACTCCTGTGTTGCAATGGCCCTTTATCACTCCCATCACTCCTGTGTTCCAATGGCACGTTGTGTTCACTGATACAAGTTTAAGTTTAAAAGGCTAATTGATTGTCAGAAAACCCTTTTGCAATTATGGTACAGCCTGAAATTTCCCAAAGTGACTGTTGAACGGTAATGTATATATATATATATAGTGCGGTAGATTTTCTACAAATTAGGACTCTTCACGTCGTTAGCGTTGTCACAATTAACCCTTTTGGCTTTGTTGTTGGATGCACGCGCTCTCGCATGTGACGTTCACACTTAGCTCAAAAGTCAATGTGAACTTTACCACTATTTACTCAGATCAGTTTCGACAGAGACGGTCGGAGGGGGGGGAAAAGGCCAAAACTGGGGCGGAGAAAAAGTTAGATTAGGGAGGAAATCGACACTTCTCGCCCCCATGTATGGGCAGGTCGGTGGCGGCTGCGGCTTCTCTTACGGTGCCTCTCGCACCCCCTCTTCTCTCTACTCTGGGAAGTGCAGTATCTGTTTAGATTTGTGTCTAAATTTAAACACTGATTGCCACCCCTCCCCTCCTTCCTCCTCTCCAGTTCTGCAGGGCTAGATAGCCGAGAGGGTCTCTGCTCTCTAAACCTGGGATAGCGGCAGCCAAATCCGCGTTGGTGACCCCCGGACCCCCGCGGCGGACACTACGAGACGTCGGGAGACGGGCATCGGTACTTGCCAGAGAAGTGAAAGCGCTCGAAAGTTTCTTTTCTTACAGGCTTTCTCAAGACATGGAGGTAAAAGCAACCGTTTGACATTTGTTGTAACGATATTGCTTGATGATGTAAACGTGATGCGTTCTTGATGATGACGAATACTCCAGATGAGAAAAGTTACCTTTCATTGGGCTGTTACCTGCCCGGCGCATTTTACTGCGCTACGGAATCTGCTGGCGCTATATAAATAAATGTAATATGCCGATAGTCTCCGGATAAGGCTTTTTTTTTCTTAAACTTATTTATGCTCCCTTAGCCGATGATATATCATAAATACCATAAATACCAAGTTTGACTTTAAAATAAAGGTCATAATGTTCAATTTGCAGCTGTGATTAAATAACAGTTTTATTATTGTAATTATTATTATTAATACTAATTAGTATTATTATATTTATTATCTTTATATTCTATTATTCTATTATTATTTCTATGGTACTATCAATGTTTACAGCATTTAGCTGGAGTTCCAGGACCACCGATACCTCCACGCAAAGCGTGACCGAGACCTTTACTGATTAAGTTAACCCGTCGTTATCTGATTAGAGGGCCAACAATAAATGATAATAATGAGGCAAAGCTTACAATGAGTGAAGAAAGACATGCAGCTTGATTTATCTAATTAATCATTGCTTTTATGTATTAAAATTGAATGAAACGGACGTGCTAGTGAGCATGCACAGGAAGTGTACCTTAGTATGCTTCCTGAATTCAGTAGATGCAAACTATGGAGGGGTTAAACGAGACAGAAGTATTGTTTTCTAACGTCATTAACTGAATCCATGGAAAATGGGCTCCTCTGTGGATTTAACGTAAAAATGGCTCCTTTTGCTTCCTGTTCATGGCTGTTTTTTGTCTGGATAATATTATTTTGGAGGTAGTACTTACCCGGGGATTTAGCTTCTTGCTACAGCTAAAGTGAGGTTTACAGGGTAAAGGGTCTCGAAAGAATTTCACTCAAAGCAGAGATAAAGGTCGTTTAACGCCGTAGTGCGAAAAAGAGGGGCGCGTGGATTTAGGCCCTTGGGGAAGGACTGGCCCTCCTACACGGGAACGTAGGCCGCTTTAGGGCGTCAGTTTCAAAATCCTGGTGTCAACATTAACAGGGGAAGTGTCATTAATGTTGTGTGAAATAACCAAGGCTTTGCATCCCACGTGGGACCTCCTGTGAGGTTATACATATATATATATTTATATATATATGTACATATGTATGTAAATATATATATATGTAGATGCATACCAAAATACATAGTGATATCCATTAAATACAACGTTTCCATGAGATTCCTATTTTGTTTGTTGAGTATGATAAAGGCAAAGAACCCCGGCTTTAGTTTTTGCCAGTTTGGTATTTCGTGGACCCCTATTTAATTTTCGCCTGCACACCCATGAATGTGGTGCCCTGACAAAAAATGAATCCATTCTGACCCTCGCATGGCCCGGTCAAGGCACTGAGAACCGTTATTAGGGCATATTTACAGCGTCAACCCTTTTTATTGTTGGTTTTGTGCACTTTTTGCGTTATTCGTTGACTTTGATTAGTGATACCCGGAATGAGAGGCATATGCTATTGTACAAACAAAACAGTCAATATATGATCATGACTTATCAGTCTAATGAAAGCGTTTTAAAGCAAATTGTATTACATTACATTACAATGTAGCGCTGTAACAATCTGCGGGAATTTAAAGTCACGCACAATAACAAACTGGTACCAAAAGTGAAGAGGGCCCTGCTCCTGGGAGCTTACAATCTAGTCGGTGGTCGGGGGGGAAGGGAAGCAATAGGAGAGGACTGCTTGGATGGGGAAGAGTTGATCGGCCTGGGTGATCTGTTGAAGTTATTGATCGTTCAGATGGCTTGATTATGACGATGATGGCTGAGAGTTGTAGGAAGGTTGTACGCTTCTCAAAGAAGGTGGGTTTTCAGGAAGCTTTTGGAAGTTGCGCATTCTTTTTCCCTCTGTAGGACGATCCACCGGTCATTACTGGTCAGCGTGCAGGCATCTCTTGAGCATTTTTCTCATTAAGGAATCTAAGGTTGGTTAAATATTTTGCCCCCACGTCACAGTTGTTGAGGGTGGATATCTATGCCATGCCGGGCATGCGCGGCGTGTACAGAGAAAGCATGCGTTCAAGCGTTTGATTCCGCCGTGTGGCTAAATGGCACGGCACCAGTCTTCTGATATTGTCCTCAGAATGTAGTAGATTATTATTTTATTTCCTCTTTGGTTTTGGTTACTCCCTTAGACTTGTAGAAGAATAAGGAAATCTTTTAGAACTCCATTTATTAGAAAGTTAATACTATAAAGGGGTGAAATACACAACCACTACACAAACAAAGAATGTAACACAAAATGTAACCACTGGCAGCCAACGTGTATTAAGAAAAATCCAATGCATAGATAGTACAGTCAGGGTCCGGTATCTGAAAGGAAGTCGGAGCTGGAACGTTTAGGACTGGTTGGGATTTTTGGGTGTTCGGTTTCTTCGACCTGGGAAATCTCTTGTGACAAAAACATGTGAGTGATGGGCACAGCAGCTGGTAGTGAACGCGCGGGGCAGTGAACTAGTGGGCAGAGGGCAACGAAAAGGCAACGTGGGGGGTTTAGGTTGTGAAAAGTGAAGTACCAAGTTCACTAAATGCCAAAGAGTTGGGATCTTCAGAAAAAGGTTATGCCTGAAGAGACTATAAGTTCTGTTCTTTTACCAAATGTTTCGGAATCGTTGCCCACCTTGCCTGTTTTTACAGACAATGATGTCATAGATTTCCAAACAGGAAGAGAAGCGAGAGAACAAGAAGTAATCATTCAGCTAGTTCCGACACGGATCTCAGTTTTCCTTTGGTCAACAAATCCACGAAATATTTCCAAAAACAGAGAATAATAGTCAAAAAAATCACCATATAACATTCAGCATTCGCCCGTAGCAAAGATGGCGACAATTCCTGGAGAAACGTTTCTGCCATACACGTAATTGTTTTGGATGTGTGTGGCAGATGAGTATGGAGTCCAGTGCCGAGGATATCTCTCTGTCAAAGGGTGGACCTTCATGGAGAAACCTTCATCCATACCACAGATGGTTTGCGTCCCACGCAAAATAGCCCAGTGTGACAGCTGAGATTTCTAGTCGCCTGTCTAAACAAGAAGTGATAATGAATTACAGCCATGATGTCACCCAACTGTCTTTAATACCTGGGACACGGGGACTGTTTCACTGCGTTACTTGATTAAGTGCCATACTTTATTTTAGGACAAAGCATTGTTACAAAGAACAAAGAGTTTTCCAGTTGTTTTGGAGCTACAACCCCAAAGGTGCTCTGTGAGCAGCATATATTGGAACTCTCCGGGAAACTGTGTTACACCTTTATAACTAAATGCAACATTAGAAACATCATTCTTGCTACTTTCTGTCCAAGGCCTTCCCAGAATAATTATTTAATTAAAAATACCCTTTGCTTCGTTCATCATTTTGCTGGTAACCCTTAATGGTCTTGTGACACAAAAACAGTCACTGATCTTTTGTTGTCAAAGAGACTGAAAACAAAGTTTCTTAACCACTTTCACGACGAATGACGTGCTAGGTATGTCACGCAAAAACAGTCAGTTAACAACCACTGACGTACCTGGCACGTCATAGCATTAAAGATTGCTTTCTTTGCTTAAACAGTGTTGCTGTAATGTCGAGGTATTCAGTTAACCCAAAGCCCGGAGCAGGGGCCCCAGCACTGAGTCTATGGCTCCTCGACAATCAGTAGTCCGGTGCCCACTCAACGAGCCAGATCCTCTGCTCTTGGACGTGATTTTACTACAGACCGCGCCATTTGATTCCCGACCCGGCTTGTAATTTTGACTTTGATTGAACTCTACTTGCCGTGACCTTCTGGCCTGAATCCAGGTTTTTATTTTAAATTTATCCTTTGGTACTTCGTCCTTGGATTCCCCTGTCGCAATCTTCTGCTACATATTGCTTGTTGTCCCCGTGTTCGGCATGACAACGATGCAGAATTCCGCTGGACAGCTGTACCTTAGGGACTTTTCTGATTGGACAGTTGGACCCAGCCAGTGCCGTTTAGGAAGCGGTTGGAACCCCTGGCTGTCAGATACATCTTACCGTCAACATTCTAGATTAATTCTTTTTAAAAGCAAGAACCGAACACATAAAACAAATCTCTGCGCCCTTTCTTATTTTATATTCCAACATATTTTTTTTAAAACTAGCGCCGGTTTCCTACATTACTTGGCGATGTTACTAATGACGCTTTGTTTTCGGTAGCGCAGATAAGCTCTGGTTTTTTTTTTCCCCGTTTCGTGACAGCTGCACCAAGTCGGCTGCCAAATTCAGCTAAATGTTATCAGTCTCGTAGAACTAAAGAAAACGAGATAATAGCTCAAAATTATAATATATAGGCCCGTAACAAAGAGCAAGGTCATTGTGTAATGTAATGCTGTGTCTTTTAAATACGTAAAGTTTATTTCTAGTCTAAAACTAGAGAGTCGGAGGCTTAGATGGAACCTAAAGAAAGTTTTAGTCTACTGAGAGGGTGGTAGATAAGTGGAGCAGCCTCCCAGCAGAGGAGGCAGAGGGTAATACAGTGAGGAGATTTAAACATGCATGGGATAGGCATATGGCTCCTGAATCTAAGATGAGATCAACGGCTGATTAATCTGCCGGTATATAGCACGCACACCCTTCGCATATAAAGGGTTAATGCAGAGAGGACCACGAGCCGGGAACTAAACCACAGTCATGGCTATCATTTATGAAAATGCCGGCCAGCGCAGATATTAAATATCTGTAAAGCGAGCCGCCCTGTGTTATTTTTGTCCCAGATGGCATAGGAAATGGGTCTAGAAGGAGAGTGGTGATTAAAGGTGTAGTTCCACCTAGCCTGCCTAATTTAACTATTGCATCCCTAAACGTCAATGAGTTCCTAAACCGTCGGCACAGATAATTCATCTCATTCAGAATCTTCCAGATATATATTTAAACATATAGTTAGCCTTATGCTATAAGCAAATGGGGGTCTCACGTGAGGTGGGCTGGGTGGGCACTAACGCAGTTGTAGATCTGCCCAAAGAATCTCCTGCAGGGGACAGGAGATATCTTCTTCGCAGAGTGAAGGGAAGTACATATATGACATCATATGTTAGCTTTCTGGGAGAGCCAGCCATTGGGTTTGAGGCCATACTAGCTCCCCAGCTATGGGACATCCCAAGCAAGGAGTAAACCAAGGAGCGGTCTGTCGGCGACGGGATTCAAGTTTCCATCTTTCTTCACACACCTGTTACCGCCTGGTACAGTCTGTTCATCGGAAGGATGTGACCTGCACGCCGCGTTCTAATTTAAGACCTCCTTTGAAAGAGCGATGAGCTCATTCCTGACTTTCGATTAGCGATTTCTGGGCAGCCGTAACAATGTTATTGTCGTTTTTTGTTGGGTTTTTTTTCCGACTGATCATTTCTTCACTTCCTGCGCGCTCTCCAGATGTTTCCTGCAGAATGAGTAGGAAAAAGCCGATTTAACCCTCGCAGGGCTTAGCCCTTCACGTGCCGGTGGGATGACGCCAGTGGGGGCCCATTAAACCATAAAAACCATATGCTTTATCATTCATCAATTTACCGTAATTTGAATACGCGGATTTGGGAGGAATAAAGAAAAAAATAATCGAGAATCGTACAAAAAGTTACAGAGATGTTTTCTAGACATTTATTGGATTGTTTGTGAATTAAAAGTGTCGCGGTGTGCAGGTCGGAGAAGCTTTACGCTGCGGCCATATATTAACCCCGTCAGACGTCAACCCAAGCTTTAAATCATCATGATTTTATTTGTAATCAGAACTGTCCCTCAAAAAAACGGGACACTCGGGAGGTACGCAGCATGCGTGCTACAGGTTGTCATTGCTGGCTTAGATCCTGGGATTCCTTAACCCTTTAATAGCCCACCACCACGGTTGCATCATTGTAGTGACTTCATAATGGCGCATGAAGGATTCTGATTCTGATATTCTGACCCCTGTCACCTGTGTCAAAGCAGGGATTTAAGCTGTGATATAGCTCTGAGAATCTGCCCATTCACCCTGAGATCCTAGTTTCGGGGGAAAAAAAAAAACCCAGAGGCAAATAATTGACCCCCCCACACCCTTTTAAACACAAAAAGCTGTATACTTTAAAAGGAGGCTAATGACTTTGTTCTTAAACAGCATTTCCATGGTAATGAAAGATCTTTACCATACTTTTTATTTCTAATAAAAAAATAATTTTGTTTATCAATTAAAAATCCCATAATAAATGTGATATTAGATGCCATCATCTAATACGTGAATTTATCCTATTTATAAAAAGAATTCCAGAAATCTGTTCAGGTTATCGTGGGAGTTCCGGTGAATTTTTTGGGTTAATGGACCCCATTCCACCCCACAAAGTTTATATTTTTTTTTGGTTAAAACCTCCCGCACTCGCGTCATTTCACATGCATTCCCGAGATATTCCTTGGAGCAGCCCGGCGTGCCGAGGCGATGCTGTCTCTTTAAACATGGCAGACCGTCTCTGCAAACAGCAGGGGGGGGGATTCAGCTGAGCTCCGAGGCTGTCATTCTCTATAAGACGCCATGTGACATCTCATTAGACAGATCCTCTGCGCGGATACCAACCGGTTACAACGGGCCAATCATTTTATTCCTTGGGGGGGCTGACCGCGCACGCTTCCCGTTTCCCAACGGCCGGCTCATAAAACGGGGTCTTGGCTCCGCCGCCGACGCGGCTCAGATCCTCAGCAGTGCCTGCGCTGCCGTGCAAAGCCAATAAATAGAGATGAGACACCCCCCGTCCCGGGAGACGCCGTCTTCCAATCTCCCACGCTAGGGATGGTCACGTATGACCTGCGCTGACCAGCTGTTCGTCACGTGACGTCCTCCCGGTAATCTGCAGGCGACTGCGGACATTCGTCCTTTGAATCCCTCTGCCAAGTTGCGGATCTCGGTGAGCTGCGGGATCGCGAAAGGTACCCGGCGGACGTAACATAATAATGTCAGCTGTAATCTGGTCGCTTTGGTTACGGGTATTCATAGCACGCGGGGTGTCGGGTAGCAATTTGGTTTTTATTGGGTTAATTAGGAAAAGAAACGTAGCCGTACTGGTCCAAGAGAAGACGGAGTCAAAAGAGACCTTTGAGGTCCCCAAAATGTACGCAACTCTACGTCTTCTTCTATGTTGACCAATAAAAGACATCACCTTTCATTAAAGACTCCATCCAAGTTTAAATAGTTTCCGGTTAACTTTGTGTTAGAAAATAAGGTCTGCGCCATAAAGTAACGCGCCTAAAATGATAATAATAAAATATAATAATATTAATTATTAATGGAACGGGTCTGAAGGAAGTGGGATTTTGTCTCCATGTTTTGCATTCTAAGAGCTGTGGGCATGTTTGCCACCTTGCTAACTTTTCATCGTTCCATAAAGAACCCGTCGTTGTGTCTGGGCAGAGTTGGCATTCAGTTTTCCAGACTAAAGTCAATGAGGGTTGTGTAGCAATGTGTTACGTAACAAGTGATCCCGCTCCTCTTATCGTCATAGAAACTAATGATGATTGGACCATTCCATTGGTTGCTGTTGTGATAAGACCAGGATCCCATGGGTGTGCAGGGTTCTGTGACGGTAGAACACACACACTCGCCCTTACCTTTGGTGATGAGTTCTTTTTAGTGTCTGATATCCACGTGGGTTCGTTAACAATTTCATTTCTGTGTTTGTAGGGCTAGGGGTTCTATCTGCTACAAGGATAATAATATTTTCTGTTGGATTATTTCAGACGTCGCTACGTGAATATGTAACAGTGTTGATTGCAAAAATGAGGGCTAAGCTAAACATGAGCCCGGCATCTGATGTCAGCATAGGAGCCGAACCGAGTCCTTCAGCCATCGGGCTTTGGAGAATTGGCCATATGAGGTCACATGAGGTCCCCAGAGCGCATGTAACGCCAGGGTGTCCCTGTCTCCAAAATCTCAGTGGTGGAACATCATGCTCCTCCAACACTATATACACAAAACAAGACATTGTTCCCCATCTACACAACATCATACCCCACGGAATGCCCCGTCTTCTCTCGGTCAGTATGTTCCTTTTCTGTGTGTCCATTTGGGTACCTTCTGAACGTGCCCCTTTTTTCTAAGAACTCAGAACGTTTGCTGGGTATGAGGGTATCACGGGGTTCTACAGCTAGGTAGTTGGCTCGTGAACCTCAATAAATAAACTTGCATTACTATGGAGTCTGCAGAGCTGACAATCCTAACATTAAGAAAAAAAAAAAAAGCTGGGCCGTAAAACAATTGAGGACAACTTATCAAGGACAAACTATCGGAATGTACCGTTTCTTTCCTAATGTTTACCAGACACTCCGACCCCTCGGGGATCCAAGAAGGATGTGACTTCAGGCCCAGCGTCTGAGAATCTGTGTCATTGTGTAACATGCGGCGCTCGAATTAAACCAGACGGCCCTCTGAGAAATCTGAAGTGCCCTGAGAATCTGTTTTTCTCCCGTTGAGTGTCCCTTTTGTGTTCTTTTGCTTGTTGGGATACAAACAGAACGTAGTCGCCAAAAGGACGGACGCCGGTCTCTTCGAGGGCCATTCAGAGTTGCATACTTCACTGTGCGTAGGGCTGTTACATAGAAGGATTTTCAGGGTTAGAACGCGAAGGGTCTTATGGGTGGCTAAACTTTTTATAAAGTCATCAACATTTTGAGAAAGCAGCTTGTACTTTGGAAGCTACCAACGGCTTTCTTGCAGGCACTGATCCGGTCGCCGATGGTCATTCAGTGCTTGTGCAGCAAGCAGTATTTTAACCAAGATGGAGAGAGGCGACCTTACCTAGATCTCCTCTAACCTTTTCCAGCCAAATTGAGTGCGAAGAGAGAGAGAAAAGCCCCATAATATAAAGTTTTCAGGCCACTGCATATTAGTTCTCGCTCTGTTATCTGAGCCCCAATCTACTAAACCCCCCGACTCGTTATCATAGAAGTTTTCTTCAATGGAAAACTCTTTGGAAGACAGGAGTGATGGGAGTGATAAAGGGCCATTGGAACACAGGAGTGATGGGAGTGATAAAGGGCCACTGGAACACAGGAGTGATGGGAGTGATAAAACTTTAAAACTTTTGAACGTGATGTATTTACATGACGTTGTTTGGTGTTGTTTTTCAGGGCAAGACCGAGGAGACGGGCCAAGCAGAAGACATCCCTGCACCTTCGGTGGCGAAGCTTGCCGGAATCTTCGGTGATCAAGTGAACTGTCCTAAGAAGGAGGTACCCAGAAGCTTAAGTTTTTTAATTAAAACCCGCATTTAGTTTTCTGCCGAACGACGTCCTGGAGCCGGTTTTATCCTCGTCCTGGTGTGCGACAGGAGATCAGCGCAGGATCTGTCCGTACGCCGGGGTCTGACAGCTGGCGTTGCTTCCATGTCAGCAGGGTGCCGTAGTAATCCTGCCGCGGATAATACACAACCCGCAGAGCTTGCACTTTCTTACATTCCCGTTAGGTCCACAGAAAAAAGGTAAACGGTATGGTTGGAATTGTCCAATGATCAGGAACATTCCACCAGTTGCTATGGCAACAAAACAAAGTTCGCAATCTCACGAACCCACAATGTGCTATCGCGCGATGGATTTTATTATTATTATTTATTGTTTTATATAGCGCCATCATATTCCATAGCGCTGTACAACGGGTAGACATTAATTATCAGTTAATTTAATAACCAATTTAAATTTATATTAAACGGAATGATATTTATTCAGGATCCTATCGGGTGTCCTTATCGCTGTTGCATCACTCGCCCCCGCTTCCTTGAGTGTTTCGTGGCCTCCTGGCACGACTCGCTTAATATCTTGGGAAGGACCCGCATTTTATTACAGACTCTCCGCTTTCATGAATACCCAGGGCGCGTGGTAGGTTGCTAGCTGTGACTTATCCGGGAATGTTGGCAGCTATGACCCAAACAAGCTGCCAGCTTTCAAAACGTATTACATTGACTGTAAAATAAATGTTCAATTACCTCCAGGATTAAGAGACGTAATGAAAATAATGATTGTTTGAAAGAAATCAGAACATGTTTGCATCTCTTAGGTAATACCAAGAGGAGTAGTAGAGTAGGCAGGGGCATACCTACAGTATTTGGCACCCGGGGCAGATCCTGTAATTGGCACCCCCACTCTTTAAAAGTTAAAAACACTTTCACTCGCTCTTGCTCATGCTCTCTCATACTCTCATTCACTCCTGTGCCCCGTCTCCTTCCCCGCAGCTCTGCATCTTCTCTTGCCTCTTCTTCTTTGGTCTTCTGTCTTCTCTTTGACCGCTTCTCCCCGGATTCGTGTCCACTGGCCAGGCCTCCCCGGAGTACTTCCACAAAAGAGGACAGTCTGTCCCCAGTTCCTCTAATTGAGGGAGAAGGCCTGGTCAGCGGAGTGGACACCGGGAATAAAATATGAAGAAAGAAGACAGAAGAAGAAGAGACAACAGAAGAAGCGGAGCTGCGGGAAAGGAGACAGGGACATGGAAGCGGGCGGCGGGGGAGTTAGTAAGACCTTTAGAGAGAGGGAATTTTCCGGGAGACTTGGGGATCTCTGTGTTTCCCCTAATGAGGGGCATCTGGGGCGGACTACCCCCTAAGTATGCCACTGATCATTAGTGACCGTTATAAGTCTCAATTTTCTAGGGAACTGCGAGGGTAACCGTCTCCCTCTGGGAATGGTAGGCGCCTGACGCATCTGGGCATAGGTTATATGCGCTCGATTCCATATTTGCAAGTCTAAAGCAGAATAACGTTCTTTTGTATGTGTGGTTGAGGCTGTGGTCTGTCGGGGGTTAACGATTATTGCTGCAATTGGCAGCTTCTGTCACGTTTCCTCTTTTCTTCATGTTATCGGTTTCAAACTTCCTGAACTGTTACTTCAAAGCTTTATACTTATGGTTTGCGACATAGTATAGAAATGGGAAAGGCCGGCATTATAAACCCCGTCTCCTGACAATCTAGAATAATCTATCGAATATTACAAATAAATGAGCGATAATGAGCAGCCCTTCAGAGAGCCGGTACCCAGACTGGGGTGAAATAATCTGATAATAAGTAACGTTATTATAGAAGTATATAATATCATATATCATATAATATTAAAGAAAGATCATAAAATACCAGCCAGGTGTCCCTGGCGAGAAAAAAAAACAGTCCCTAAGACCTATGTCTCTTTTTATACCCCTGATGCCCCCTCTTTTCTAGGCGCTCGGAATGTTTGCTGGGTATGAGGGTATCGCAGGGTTCTACGGCCCGAAAAGTCATACAAATGTACTCAGAAAATGTGTTTATCAATTTAATCTAGTGAATAAAACGCATTCTTCTTCTAATCTCAGTTAGATCTTAACTATCAGATCACAAATGCATGTAAAAGGTATGTATAAGGTAGACTTGGGAGCTGGTCAAGTCTTCTACGTTTTTTTTCTTTGTTTTCTGTTTTTTATAGCAGGGGTTAATACGGGGTTAACGCTGTAACAGGTAGCCGCAGCTTTGATGCCAGGATTTTAAAGGTTCATTGGTCACCGGCAAGGGGCTCCTCTGGCATCAACCAATGAAGGGCAGCCGCTCTTTATTGGTTGATGCCAGACGAGCCCCCTGGCGGCGACCAATAGGGTCACTCTTACGGCCCTTTAACTCCTGACACCGAAGCCATTGGTCTCCCCAGGCCAAGTTGCTCCAAGGTGGACCTTACCCTGCCGATTCCCAATTCCCGTTCCTCCCAGACCAAGTTGCTCAGAGCGGTTGTCTCAGACTCCATAGGCTTTCATGAGTCAGAGTGTCTGGTTTGGTGATTAGGACTGAGACATTCTATTGTTTCCCACATGATAAGGAGTCAGAGTGATTTTCAAAAAGTATTTTAACCTGGTGCTTGTAATAACCTTCAGTGTTTTGTTTAATTTAAAGCATGTATCACATCACATGATATAATGATGATGCTATAAGGTTTGGTATGTAACAGCAAGTAAATGTCTCCGTCATTAAACACGTCCTGGATTTTATTTATTCCAGGCACCTCCCCATAAACCCACTCGAAGGAAGCCGCCATGCTCGCTGCCCCTGCCGACGAACAAGCCAGAGTCTGCTCAAAACAATCATGAGGTAAGACCTAGAGATGCCACCAGCATCCTTAGAACTACAACTCCCATCATGCCCAGCAAGCCAACAGGGACAGTCCTGTATCTGCCACTCTGTGCCACCATACTCTACCTCCGGTGGTCGAAGTTGGGAGGTATGGGGTTACCGCGTTGGCCATGTTCTGTAGGACACATATCATTTTCACACTGTAAAGATCTGCCCCCTGCAGCGGGGGAGGGGACCACTTACTTTGTTATACCCCCCACACACTGCGTTATAATTTCCTTCTCGACTTCTTGATATAATCATTTTGGCTCTTAAAAACTTTCTAACGTTTACAGAAAATGGCCCAGCCTCGAAGCAGCGTCCGTGAGATGTTCTCCTCACAAAGGGTGGTGACAATAATCAAACCCAATCCAACCCAAAGTAGGGTCTCGCTTTATCCCTTTGGATTTGGGAAATTCCAGATCTCCCCCAGTTTCTTCACCTGTTCTAAAGCATTTCCTTCTCACTTAAACCAAACCCAGGAGGATCTTCTTACTCTATTCCTATTCCGAGCACACAGCGCAGTGACTCGTGTTCTAGGGGGACTGGTAAATGAACCCATGAATGGTGCCCTTCCACCCAGCGGAACAAGACTATAACATAATATAATAATATAACATACTACTAAAATATAATAGATATAATATAATAATATTAAACATACTATCAATAATAATAATATATATATAAAAGTATAACTACTAAATAATTAATAATTAATATATAATAATATAAAAAATATTATAATTAATATACATCACTATAATAATAGAATATAATAATTATAACATACTATAATAAATATTAATATAATAAATATAACATACTATAATATATAAATATATAACATAAATATGATAATATAACATACTATAATAATATAATACTACTAACATACATATAAAATATAATAACATAATATAATAATATAACAATACTATAACATATAATAAACTATAACAAATAATAATAAATATAACAAAACACATATAATAATATAATAATATACCCATAATATCGATAACTATAAACATAACTATCAATAATATAATAAATATAACATAAATATAAATAATAAACATACTATAATCAAACTATAATATATATTAATCAATATAAACATACTAAATAATATAATAATATAACATTAAATAATAATGTAACATACTTATCTAATAACATGAATCAATATAAACATACGTATAATAAACTAATAATAATATAATAATGTTTTTTGCAGAAAGTGTCTCCTCAAGCTCCCCACTTACCGAAGATCAAGGTGAAAAGTTCCCCTCTGATTGAGAAGCTGCAGGTGAGCGTTTCCATTTGCATGTTAATAAATTCTGCGATTCGGGTAAATGCGCCTTAATCACCCAAACTTCGCACTTTCCACACCGGTCCGGCTCATGGGTAGTTGGTTACATTTTTATAATACCAGGGCTGGGACCATAAGGGCCCCTTTTTTAACGAGAATTGACAGACTGAGACAGACCGATACGTTAGGTGGAGAGAAGTGGGTTCTGAGAAGTTTCTTGAATGTCGGGGAGGGAGGGTGAAAGCTGGAGGTTCGGTGGGAGAAGATTCCAGAGATATGGGGGCAAAACGAGTGAAATCTTGTAGACGGAAAAAGGAAGAGGTGATAAGTGAGACGGAGAGCCTCAGCCCATGGGAAGAACGTAGGGATCAGGTAGGAGAGCATTGGGTGATGAGGGCAGAAATGTATGGAGGAGCAGTGTTATGGGGGTATTATTGGGGGGCAGTGTTATGGGTTGGGGAGGGCAGTTTTATGGGGGCAGTGTTATAGATAATGTTAGTGCCAGGGTTTTAAATTTAATTCTAAAGGTAATAGGGAGACAGTGGAAGATTTCGCTGAGTGGGGAAGCAGAAGAGGAGCGACGTGCAAGGAAGATGAGCCTAGCAGCGTAATTAAGGACAGACTGTAGAGGAGAGAGTCCAGACAGTGGAGCGCCGACCAGAAGAGTGTTGCAGTAGTCAAGACGGGAAATGATAAGTGAATGAACCAGAGTTTTTGTAGATTTTTGGGTGAGGAATGGGCAGATGCGAGAGATATTTTTTAGGTGCATGTATTATGCATGCACGGTACTCTTTTGGGCTTAATTGAGTTTATTCAAGGAATTAGATGCATTGAATAAGCCATTGTGGAGCTGGGTGCCTAAAGACTCGGCTTTTTGGTGGGGATGTGAGTTGACCTTTTGGCTCCCGCAACCCCTTAAGGACTTCAGTGGTCCCCCTCTTCAGAGGGGGTTATTCAGTTATAAATTGATTAGCATATTTGCCATTGCTTATTAATGAGAACTCTTTTTGAGTGAATTTTACTTAAAACGTAAAACACACATTTTGTTGGCATCATTTTTAGGCAAACTTAGCTTTTGCTCCTGCGTCGCTACTTCCAGGAGCGGTGTCGCCGAAGAGCCCCGGACTGAAAGTTATGGCCTCCCCATTTAGCAGCCCCCCTTCTACACCAAGCAGTCCCGGAGGCCAGTCTCGCTTTAGTGAATCAGATGAAACGCCTGTAAGTTTTGAGCAGCCACCGGAGGGCGCTCACCTCCAAAGCTTTACTAAGGTGAGTATTCACGCTTCTTACCATTTATTATACTCCTTGATGACCTGCAGTGACCTCATTATTCATAATGATCCCCTCCTTTCTAATTCTACACAACCTCTTAAACAAGACTTATCAGCAAAAGCAGTGATTTAGAAAAATGAGATCACAGCCTAAAAACTTGAATCTTATACTGCGTTTTAAGCAGCAAACATCGAGGTGGTTCCTAAACAATAAGTGGAGGAGTGAGAGTGAGTGTGTGCATGAGGTGAAGGTGAGGGAATGAAGATAATGTTTCTCAATTAGAACATTCTTAGAACGTTCTTCTTCGGGATGCTGCATTCTAGACAGTCACTGTTTCTCCGTTATTCATCCAGGTTCGCACGAGAGGCTCCATAAAACGTAGACCTCCAAGCCGGCGGTTTAGGAAGTCCCAGTCAGACATAGGCGGTGAAGGTGACATCTTAGCAGGCATAACGCCAAAAGAAAACGGGGACAAGGAAGACGAGGGGGGTGAAGTGTTTAGCGCAAAGGCCACGAGCCAAAACACAGAAGATATAAATAAGACACCAACAGACAAGTCATTAGAGAGTTCCAAGGATGATCCAGAAAAGCCTGAGGCTCATAGGAAAGAGCCTGCAAATGAGGATGGCTTGGAGGACAAAGACTCTGTCCAAGAAGACGACAAGAATAAAGCAACTGAGAAGACCACTGGCGAAACGGATCCACAAGAGGTCCCAAAACAACCAAACGTTACAATAAACATAGAAGATACCAGCGGACAGGAGACAGAGCGGCCAGATCCAAATAAAGAAGGCCAGTCTGGAGAAGAGGTCAGTAGAGAACGCAGTCTGTAGGTTATTGAAAGCACTCGATGGCACCGCCAAGGTCACCTTCAGAAATGTTGGAGCCGGGAGTGAATTAACTAAATGCTTTTTATTTTATCTTCTCCAGGAAAAAAATGATCCAGAAAAATAACAAGAGCTAAACTGACCAACTAGACTGCAGCCTGGCAGCCGGCACACGGGGGGTTACCAGAGCCAGAACCTCACATCAAACCCGCGGTTCTCCGGTAGAACATCTTTCAGCTCCGCGGGGAATCCGTGCCACCTCACCCAGTCTGGACCGGTTCATTGTATGTGCGGCATGAGTGGTTGGGAAGTTTGAGCACTAACTTGAGCCAGGCTCATCCGTTGGGTTATTCCTTGCCACCCGCAGGGGCAATTACACGTACCCAATTTATACAGCACAGGCTGTACGCGGTAAGCGTGTCACTTCTGAACTGGATTAATGGAGGTTCCCCGTGTGGGCGGTTCATTGCGTATGTGCATATATGTTACATGTTGGTACATGTGTATGTGTATATATGTATGTTTATGTAAATATATGATGTCATGATCATGCCTACAGTCCCTTGGTCCATGCTTTGTATATCCGTTAAGACCAACAGGGTTACAAATCACTTTTTTTCCGTCTTGAGAAACGTCCGGAAGCGACGGATGAGGTTTTTCGAATTTCGAATTTTACTGTGAATTCCGACCGAATCTAATAGTTACAACGAGGCATCTCGCTTCAGGGTCTCCGTACGTACAAAGCTGCTGCCGTGGGTTTCACATAATCTTTGTACTTAAAATTATTTTAAAAAAATGATTGGCCGTGGCATGAAACACCAGTGTCGGGTCCCGTGGATTTTGTGCCCAAGCACAGGGTATATTCACTAAACTGGGAGTTTGCAGGAGAGTTTAGTAGCGTCGCTCTGCATTATGAAGTGTCAGCTCCCACGACCCCTCTCCTGCAGGACGGCCCAAGGTCCGGGATGTTAAGGACCCCCTATTCATACACCGAGACCTCGGTGGGCACGTCAGACAATCTCCGCTGGGGACTGATGAGACAAAGCGGCTGCTTCCCTAAACCATAGATTAAATTATTTCATAAAAATACCATACTGGTAAAAAAAAAAAGTATTCTGATGTCTTTTGGGGTTTATCTGATCTGTTTATGGGATATCATTTTCTATGAATAGGCAAATAATTATAAGATTTCTTACGTGTGCTTAGTGAATCCGGTCAATGGACCACTCGGAAAATAAAGCTATATATTTATATTATATATGATCATTTCTCTTTTTTGCCTGGTACATGGTAAAGCGCTATATATATATATATATATATATATATATATAATGATAGATATATATATACCGTATATATATATATATATTGAACGTGCGCAGTTAGTGAGAAGTGTGTTTATCCTCTGATGCTTCTGACGGAAACGCTGCTTGAGCTTGTGTGACCGTCTGTATCGTCTCCTGTCTGAAACCGGATTGTAGATTAAAGGCGAAATAAACGTGTATGATTTGTAAAGCGTGTCTGCTTTCTTTCACTCCGCTGAGTGTTTATTCATCGGTAACTGGCGGCGCCGGCTCTCTCTCTCCTGGCCATTTGCAAATTAGGAGGACCATTTACGGTACCTGCAGAGGTCCAGTTTGAAGGAACATTTCACCGGTTGCTGTAGCGACCTTTTATTTTAATTTATTTTTTAAAAAAAGTTGCACAATTTTTCACATAACCCTTAAAGTGTCGACTTTGTCTAATCATACGGGTCGATGGCTGCGTTTTGGGTCATGGCAACGCCCCCCCCGCGTCTGGAAAAGTTCTCAAAAAGTTTTGTTATTTTGTTTTCTTCTTCACATGAACTTGAGTTTGTATTTTTTATTTTAGAAAATGATATAAAGAATAAAATAATAATAAAAAATCCCCAAAACCTTTCCCTGCCCACCAATCCATTACAACTTTGTGTGTCATTCGCAAAATTGTTGCTCCATGTTTAAAAAAAATATTTTGTAGTACTAAATTTTGAAGTTTTATGTACTTTTGAGTTTCCAAAAAACACCTTAATATATCCTTGGGGGGGGATAATTTTTGCGGGTACAATAAACGAACAAGAGGTTAATAGGGGTTGAGGAAAGTCACGACACAAACAGAAAATAACCCCGGTCCTTAAAAAGCCATTTAACGTTTTTTTTTCCTTTTATTCTAAAGAAAATGATCACGCAATTGATCCTGACAGCCCATTTACACCACTTGGCTTGCGATCTCTGCTACTGCCAGCTGTTACGTGTTTCTCCACTAGATGGAGTATGAGTGCCAGACATTGAAACACCGTAAATGGCAGCCCTTCTAGACCCCTTTACCGATATCAGCTGTCGCCACTAGAGGGCGTATGTGATGTCAGATTTCTGAACCAATAGAAATGTAGAGAGGAGCCAGTGGGCGGGGTAGAACAGGAAATAAAATATGCTACAGTTATAGGCTGTCAGGGTACTGCAGCCCACTCGGTAAAAGGCATCCTTTGCGCTGCCAGCAAATGCTCGGGGCTTCCCCACCGTGGCATTCCGGCTATTGCCAACGTTTCAAATCATCCTAGCATCTCTCTAACTAAATGTGAGTAAATCGCTCGGTTATCGCATTGCCGTAGACCGTAGAGAGCCACCGGAACCACCGTGCCGCCATCTTACTACTCACATCACTTATCCGCCGCAATCCGGACTCCGCACATCTATATGAACGAGGCACCGCGTGCCCTGTAGCGGCGGCTTTTTTTTTTTTTTTAAATTTAGACATAAACTGCTAAACCGATCTATGCTAGGGCTATGTAAAAAAAAAAAAAAAGATAAATACGGAGTAATCCGCGTACGCAGGGTGTACCAAGATGGCGGAAAGGGACGTCACTGACTCGGGATATGACGAGTTAAAATGCTGGAGTTCAGAAGGAAACATAGCGAGCGGCTCGTTGGTCTAGGGGTATGATTCTCGCTTCGGGTGCGAGAGTCCCGGGTTCAAATCCCGGACGAGCCCTGGTTTTTTTTTTTTCAATCACCGATCCTCATTAGTTACATAAAAAGGTTACTCGCAGCCTGCTCCGCCATTAACCCTTTCCTCATTCACATTATAAATTATCCGCGCGCCAAATATCCGTGGCAATTCACACGCAGCAGCTGAGGGCGAATAATAAGTCGCCGCCGGCATTATTCATTATGGACTTAGCTTTCTGAAGATTTTTTTTATATTTATTTCTGCTGTTTTTGTAAAATAAATAAACATACAAACAGATCACGGAGTGAACTCGTTATTTGCACACGATCATATATTATGGTATTTAGGATGGTGTCGCCATATGTATTTCTATACAATATATAGGATTATCCTGTACGGTGATCACTGTGTATACATGCATTATTCTTTATGCTGATTCCTGGGTATAAAGGGATACAGCCTTTATGCTGTTTTTATTTTGTGGGTCGCAGCCGGGGTAAATCGGGGTATAATGTTATCGGTTTAGATGGATTATTTCATTGGTGGTTTTTAAATCAGGGGCGTAAAATTAGGGCTCGTCCGGGATTTGAACCCGGGACCTCTCGCACCCTAAGCGAGAATCATACCCCTAGACCAACGAGCCGCTGCACGCGCTCAGTTCCCTCAGAAACCCATACGAAGTAAACAGCGAACCGCGCATTCCCTGAAAACCCGCCCTGGACGCGGCAGCCCTCACTCACGAGCGTGCGGTGCAAGCGGTAATCATAACCGGCAGGCAGAGGTAAACGGCGCCCCGAACACCGACCGCTTCATCCTGACAGAGACGCTGCCAGATAAAACTGGATGTCAATCATATACGTCATGGTGATACCGCCCAATCACCTAACGGAACGACTTAATGGGCGTGTCTGTAAATCAGAGCACAGCGTGGGCGGGGCTGATATGCTAGGTTTTATGGGAGTTGTAGTTTAAGGCGAACAGCAGACGGTGGGCTCTCTTTGCTGTCTGCATGCGGGGCGCTGCTGAGAGCTGACTGGGATATTAGGGGTTAAGGTGATGGTTAAACTGGGGCTGCCAGACGCTTCCTGCCAAATGTTCGTCATAAAGAAGACATTTGTATTAAAACAGAGAGACTGATTCACCTCATAAGGGATAAATACCCCCCACACACACTCGGAGGAAATAAATATTATTCCCCTTGAACATAAACCCCAGCGCTGTACAAAGTAATATAACCCCCAGCGCTGTATACAGTAATATAACCCCCAGCGCTGTATACAGT
>VKOC01006119.1:0-24195 GCA_009364415.1 Spea multiplicata
ATTGCACAAATGTAAATAACCGCCCCCGCCTAAAAACCGCCCCACCGCTATTCTACAAACAAAACACCCCCTGCACACACATTTACCACTACTGGATTCGGTCCCCAATCCCCCCCCCCATCCATGCCGTTACCCCACTGTGGTTATCCCCTTCTCCCTTACTTTTGCTGTCACCCTCCAAGTCATCACCCCTTAATCCATGTTGTTACCCCCTGTAGTCCCCCCCACCTACCTCCCTGATCCATGTTATTACCCCCTTTGGTGCTCCTCTGTCCCGCTTCTCTCTTTGCTGTTACCCCCTGTAGTTCTCCCCCAGCCCTCCATCTCCCTGACCTTCGCTGTCACCTCAGTCTTCCAGCCCCCTGATCCGTGTAGTTGTAGATTGTAAGCTCCTTTGTCCAGGGCCCTCCTCACCTGTTGTTTCTGTAAGTCTAAGTTTACCGATTGTACAGCGCTACGGAGTATGATGGCGCCATATTAATAACGGTTGTTTCCAGCCCCTGTCACCCCCCTGGTGCATTCGGTTACCCCCATGTAGTTCTCCCTGACCTTTTCTGTCACCCCACTCTTCGCTGTCTCGCCCCCTCCCTCCGCCAGCATCCCCCGCTTCTCCCACCCCGGTCTCCTCCCCTGTCCTCCCCTCCTCGCTCTCCCTCCTCCCCTGGCCTCTCCCCGGTGCTCTCCTCCCTCTCTCCCGCCTCTCCCCGGGAAGGACTCGGAAGATGGCGGCGGAGGATCGGTGCCGGTCTGACGCTGCTCGGGAGAAGCGGCGGGAGCAACTGAACCGCTGGTTGGTTCTCGGGACACGGAGTGATGAGCCGTGTGGGCCGGTTTCTCCCCGCCCGGCCCCCTCGGGGTCCGGTCCCGCAGGCATTGTTCATCGCTACTCGCCCGGAGACCGGGAGGAGGTGCACTCGGAGACCTGCTGGCGGCCGGTAGCCCCCATAACGGAACCAACGTGGACGGAGCTGACAGCTCTGCACAGGTTACTGCCAGCACCCCGAGAGCGACAGGGACCCCAATAATAGCAGGGGGCGCTTTAACGGGATCGAGCCCTGAATACAACCGGGGGGGACTTCCTGCCAGCACCCCGAGAATGACAGGGACCCCAATAATAGCAGGGGGCACTCTAACGGGATCGAGCCCATCTAGAGCCTGAATCCAATCGGGGGGCCCCTGTCTGGAACCCCGAGAATGACAGGGACCCCTTAAACAGGATGGGCCCCATAGATAGGAGACCCCGCAACAGCCATTCATTCCAACCCCCCGTTTATATCTGGGGGGCCCCCATCCATTCTGCCCCGTTCTGTCGGTGATATCCGGGGGCCCCTTTAATCCACGCGCCGTTCATCAAGCCATATAAGTCCATGCCCCCCGGCACCTCGGTGCACAATAACGTACCGCGCCGCTGCATACGGTGTCACCACGGCGTCACTCCCAGCACATCTAGGCGCAGCTCGCTTACTTGTCATAATCTGTTAGATAACGCTTCTAAAATAACCTCTCCCTCCCGTCCACTCTGCCCTTAATCCCCCCCCCCCCAATGTCTCTTCTATACAGCCACATATCATGCCCTCTTTTTCCTCCCCAGGCCTGTATAGATGAGAATATGGATATGGTTCAGTTTTTGGTGGAAAACGGTGCGATGGTGAACCAGCCGGACAATGAAGGATGGACCCCTCTTCATGCGGCGGCGTCCTGCGGCTTCGTGAGCATCGCTCAGTGAGTTCCCTCCGCGTTACCCCCCCCCAGATATGCTCTCCCTTTATTTATTATTTTATTAGATTTTGTGCCTTTGAATTTTTTTAATGATTTTATTATTTTTATTAAAAATTTTATTATTATTATTATTTAATATTGTTTAATAAAATTAATAAATATTAGCGATATATACCCTTAAGGAGCCCTGGACTACTGTGCAGTTATAGACTCAAATACTGACCCAATAGTCCCCCCCCCCCCGGGGCAAGAAGCCCCTTTGTTGCCCCCCCCCAACTCAAACACGCCGTGATATAAAGTTGAAGGCATAGATCTCTTGTACACGTCTGCCACGCATTGCCACCCCTGCCAGGCACCAGACTGTGTCTTCTACCCACGGGGGGGGGGGCATTTTGTATAGTTAGTGCCCCCCTGCCGCTGACTCGTCTGGCTCCAGGACCGGCCGGGCGTGCGAACGGAATTAAAACAAACTCCACGCTCCGTTTTAAGTCTTGGAATCTGTGCCAAAGAACTTACAATCGTTTGTTGGTGGTGGGGGGGGGGTTGATGGAAACAATACGTAAAAGAATGTTACGGGAAGAGAACGCAGGCGTGACGGCCCCGGGCCCCGGGCTCCTGACGCCCTTTACCTTCTCCTGTCTAATTCATTATTCTTTTAGGGCATTTTAGGCACAGAAGTCCCTAAAATTGGGTCCCAAAAAACACCACCCGCCTGGCCTGTCAATTCCAAGCTTCGCTGCCCCTGAACGAAACGGTCCGATTGGCTGCTTTGGGGCAGATGTGCCGTTTGATTTTGTACAAAAACATACGATTTTGGAGACTTTTGTTATCGGGGTGTGACGGCTGCAGAGAGCAGTAATCTCCGTAATTAATCTAATGTCGCTCTGTGTCTCGCGTTCTTCTCTGTGCGTGTATATATATATATATATATATATATATATATTAATATTTAGTTACCATGGTAACAGGCGTATAGACATTGTAGTTTTAAAGGAACAGTAGATCTATGTGCCGTTTCTGGCTCGTATAGCAGGTGTGTCAAAACCGAGGGCCATAATGTATACAGATGTACAATGTTGCACGCGACTGGTCAAAAGTTTGGGGTCACTTAGACGTTTCCTCCTTTTTTTTGAAAGAAAAGCGTGTTTGTTTGTTTTTTCCATTAAAGTAACATGAAATGGATGAGAAATCCAGCGCAGACAGGGTTAATGTTGTAAATGACTATTGTAGCTGGCTGACTTTTAATGGAATCTCGTCACAGACGTACAGAGATCCTTTATCACTCCCATCACTCCTGGGTTCCAATGGCCTTTATACTCCCCATCTGTCCTGTGCCCAATGGCCTTTATCACTCCATCACTCCTGGCGCCAATGGCCCTTTATCACTCCATGACTCCGGGTTCCAATGGCCCTTTATCACTCCCATCGCTCCTGTGCCAATGGCCCTTTATCACTCCCATCACTCCTGTGTTCCAATGGCCCTTTATCACTCCCATCACTCCTGGGTTCCAATGGCACGTTGTGTTTGCTGATCCAAGTTTAAGTTTAAAAGGCCAGAAATGTCCTTGTGTGCGTAATATATATATATTTATAAGACTTTTACTTTTATTTTTTAAAGCTGTGTTTGGGGCTGTTGGAGGCATTTTCTCTGTGCAGGGGGTGGGTATGGCCCTGGGGCCCTCACTGTTATATGTGGTATAATGCTTCGCAGAAAGGCCGGAGTAGTTCTTTATACTCGGCGGGCCGGCTGCTTAACCCCTTAAATCCATTTAGACGACATTACAGGATTATTCTTCTGATTCTATGTGCAGGGGATGGAGGGGGGATTCTTTTATTCACGGCTGAGAGCCAAGCGATTTATTTCAAGCAATGACTCCACACATCATCCTCAGCCACCCGCTGGCTCGTCTTGCAGCGTGTCCGATTACGCTGGGTTTGTTTAGCTTCTTGCTGATCTCTGGCATGCTGGCGGGACAGGTTCTTCCAGGGACACACGGTCGGCGTTAAGGTATTCGGAGCGATACACGCCTAAACATTTTAAGAGAAAAAACAACAACAACAGCTTGCTTTTCTGGCTATTTAGCATCCTTACGAGGAATGCGCGGCAGAGGGCTCTGGCATCCAAATAGTTAAACCAACATACGCTTACGGTGGCCCTAATTGACTCAGTTTTGGGGACAGTGGAAAAAAAAATCTTCTGTGATGTCACAGCGACTGCGGCCCCCCGAACGGCGCACGATCGGAGTGCTTTTACATTCCAGAGCTGGGGAGGGAGCTGGGAGTGGATGCCGAGATAGTTGTCACTTTAAATTAACTATTTCAGTTCCACAATTGTTGACCATGAAAAAAGAAGACTTTTTTTTTTGTACGCCCGAGACCCGTCAACACAAAGCAAAGTTATAAAGCGGAATGCTGCGTGATTCTGCCCCATTCATTAAAGTTGTGTGGGGGGGGGGCGCACACTTTGTTTACCGCCGGATACGTCTCATCATTTTTATTCTTTTGCCTTCAAGAACCGATCCGCGAACCCATTGTGTGACGATCCTCTGCCCTTTCTGTTTGAACAGGTACCTGATATCTAAGGGGGCGAGCGTTGCCGCCGTTAACAGCGAGGGCGAGCTACCGCTTGATGTGTCGCACGAGAGCGCCATGGAGAAGCTGCTGAAAAGTGAGATCAAAAAGCAAGGTATGTGTTAAAGGGGGTCCGTCACCGTTTAACCGTTTAACGTTTCCGTTAGAAACCCACCATGGGGGGGGGCAGCCGTCCTGATACACCTGATTACCCGTCGTCTTCTTTAAAGGTGATGTCAAAGCAGGTCTTTAGCACTCATTAATATGCTTGCTTTGCCACCTTTCGCCGTAGATCTCTGCTTTTATATGGCGGGCTAGTAGCCTTTTAACCAAAAATTCACAAATAAGCCCAATCCATATGTGGTTTCAATAAATGAATTGTTCCGCTACGCTGCGAACATGACCGTTCCGCCTTAAATCATCAGCGTATTCACCATTAAGCCATTTGTGTGTCTATAAAGCAGAACAGTTACAGAAGCCATTGAGGCTCTACGATCCGGTGGGAAAACGAGAAGACGCAGCTTACCTAGAGTCCACTTCTCTTCTGCTTAGGTGTAGACCTGGACATCGCCCGGAGGGAAGAAGAGGAGATCATGCTGAGAGATGCGCGGCTTTGGTTGAACAACGGGAAGTACGAGGACGCCAGGCACCCCACCACCGGTGCCACTGCACTCCATGTTGCGGCGGCCAAGGGATACACAGAAGTCATTAAGTAAGTTTGGTCCGTTACGTTGGGGGCTTGGGTAGCGTTTTAATTATAAATAAGGAGCTGAATGGGAGACGAGTTCGAGGTAAGCATGAATGATAGATGGAGTGAGGAGTCGCACTGTAAAGAAAGTCCAGGGTGAAGATTTTCTCCCACCACGTTGTGCCTTCTGTACATCTTCCGTCCGCCCCATGTCTCTCACTCTTCCTGTCTGTCCCAGGCTGCTCCTACAACTGGGGTTCGACGTGGACTCCCGTGACTTTGACGGTTGGACTCCTCTGCACGCCGCGGCTCACTGGGGCCAGCAGGATGCTTGCCGTCTCCTGTGTGAGGCTCTCTGTGACATGGAGGCTGTCAACAAAGTGGTGAGGGGGTCGGAGGTCTCCTCACACGATACACGGACGCCTTTTAACCCCCCCGAGTTACCTTTGCACCTTTTTGCAGTGTCTCGCGTCTTTCTGTCCTCCTGGCATCTCTCACGGCCTCTCTGTGTGTCGCTTGGGCCTTCATCTTGTATGTTTTTTCCCCAGCCGTTTTCTTTGTCCGCTCTCGCTCCCCAAAGCTAACAGCGTTTCTCTTCCAGGGTGCTTTCTGTGTGCCGCTTTTATTGAATATAGTGTATTTTTTTTTGTTAAAATATCCGTTTTTTGGGTTTGTACAGGGACAGACAGCTACTGATGTCGCAGACGACAGTATAGAGTCTTTACTAGAAGAGCTAAAGGACAAACAGAGTGTGGTGAGAAAGCTCTTCTTACATTTATGTCTCTTTCTACTTTCTTCCTTAAGATTTATTTCTCTTTATTATCTCTCATTTCTTAATTTTGCTCCTTTTTTCCTTTTTCGTCTCTTTCTCTCCTTAGCTGCGTGTGGAGAAGATGAAAAATGCTCCGCAGATTCTGTCTCCAACCGGCCCTCCCAACCAGAGCGCGAGCAGCAAGACCAGGAGGTGCGTGAGGAACCTTGACGCTTTTTGTGTGGCTGTTATTGTGTGTAATGTGGGTGGAAACTGTGTGGCATGGCATATATATATATATATGTGTGTGTGCGTTGTGAGTGTTGCACACGGATTGTGTCACGTGAGTGGTTTTGTGCCATTTTGGTTTGCGGTGTTTCACGATAGAGAAGCGGTTTGTTGCACATGGATTGGGGCACACGACTTGTGTTTTTTTGGAGGGGGGCACAGTGTGAGCTTTTTGAGTGTTGAGTGACACCAGGTGGTGGCCCCCAGGCACCTTTGCACATCTTGCACTGACCCCTGCACGGTCCCTGCCCCTGCCCCTTGTTCAATTAGGAGTTCTATTTCTCGTCTGAGCAGCCAAGAGAAGGTTGCACTACGGGTGCAGGATAAAGAACGCCGCGCTCAGCCCTCGACCATGGCTGGACCCACCACCCAACCCATTGCCTCCAGCTCCGACGCCGATTCCGGCTCCGACGCCGAGTCCGGTGAGTGAACCCCGTGTCCGTTGGTCATCTTGTTTGCCTGTCATCTCTTTGTTCCAACCTCGCCTTGTTTCATCTGACCCATTACTGTCTTATTTCACATTGTCCTTTTACTATAGTTCAGGCTAATTCCTAGGACGCTGACACTAATAATCCTTAACTTTTATAATTTACAGAAAAAGTGAAAGCTCAGGAAAGAATTAATAACCTGAATAACCAACTGCGGAACCTTTCAGGAACTGCTGCCAAAAAGGTGAGCGAGCGTTGCCGAGAAAAGCTTTCTTCTACGCACGGTGTTGCCGGCGGCACTACTGATGTTTGCGTGTCTTTAATCCCACCACGTAGCCTCCGGTCACGCAGGACCAAGCCAAGGCCGAGCCAGCCTCGGGATCATGGAGGGCCTCTCTTAGGAAGACCGGAAGCTCCAGCGCGTTGAGTTCTGGAACCGTTTCTGAGGAAGGGAGGAGAGCCGCGTTACCAAAATCTGCTTCCAGTTCCCAGCTATCAGAAAGGGTAGGAGTCGCCGCATACGATTTGCCACCGCGGCTTGACTTTTTGTCCTGTATAAGTCCGCAAGCAGCCCCCCCAACTGCTTTATCCAAGCTTCTTCATACCTTAAATCCTCTCGTTTTTTCTTTTTGTTCGTTCTTTAGTAGCCGAATACCGCTATCATTCTAATGGCCGTCATCTTTTTCTTTTTTGGTCTCTAGGAAAAAACTGGAGCTGAGCTTCGCTTGGCCCGTGTGCCCCCCAGCCAGAAATTGCTAGGTGACCAGGAGAACCCTCCGCTTAGCCGTGGTTCGCTTTTCCAGCAGCGTTATGGGGAGGATGGGTTGGCTTCACTTCGCAGGCAGAGAGGAGAGGCCCTTACCGCTAAAACAGAGACTCCTGTTTCAAAACGAGAATTCTTGACATCTAAGCCTGAGCCCTCTGTATCGGCTACAAACACAACGCCTGCCAAAACCGACAGCAACGTTTCTGCACCCAACGCTCTTGGAAGGTAATGACGATTGTTATTAAAAACAATATGAAGTTCGTTATCCAACTTTTGGTATCAAAGATGATGATCTGTTGCTGACATGGCTTAATGGGGGAGAAGGTGGCCATTTGTCGATACGAACTGGGAAAGAAAACCAGATGACCCCAATTTTCCTTCCATTTTTCTTTCCCAGCTTGTATAGAGAGGTGAGTTCCAAAGTGTAGTTTAATTGCAGCCCGTTCAATCTTTTAGACGCACAGACACTTCGAATGCTGCCAGTACCACCACAACCTCCACCACCACCACAGCCACCACGAACTTGGAGACTACGCACAACCCTGAGACCAAAGAAAGACGCAGGTAAGCACACTGCTTGTTTGTCTGTTTTTTGTCTTTGCATTCTTCTGCCAACCCGTTGTATGTTAATCGTTTTTGTACGACACTCACATCAGGTCCTACTTGACCCCTGTGAGGGATGAAGAGGCAGAAGCTCAGCGCAAGGCAAGGTCTCGTCATGCCCGCCAGTCTCGTAGATCAACTCAGGTTTGTGGTTGCCTCCTCCTTGTATTTCTCATTTGGTTGTATACGCAGCACCATCGATGCTCTGTGTTTGTTGGCCACCCGGCTCCTTCTCAACCAACTTCTCTCTCCCTCCCGTGTTTTGCAGGGAGTGACTCTCACAGACTTGAAAGAAGCTGAAAAGGTGATCAAAGGTCAACAGGAAAACAAGGAGGCTGAGCCAGAACCCGTGAAAACCCAAGAAGAGGAGAGCAACAAGGACAACCAGTCGAAAGCCAGGAGCAGCCGTGGGTCAGGTGAAGACTCGGTGAGTGAACGTAGGTCAGGTTCTGATACCTGTAACATACATGATGTTCTGGGTTTGTAGGAAAGATCGATGCATTTCTGATACATACTGAGGCCATAAAATGTTCTTTTCTCTTATATTTGAAGAGTGAAGTCAGCTGGAGGGCCAGGATTGCCAGCCTGCAGAAATCAGACCTTTTAGGACTAACTACTCCAGATTCTGGTCCAACTTCCCACCGAAGAGCAGCAGGGCAAGCTTTAGAGAGCAAAGGTAAGGTGACTGAAAATAGGAAATACTTTATGGAAAAAGATAGAGTTTTTTTAAATTGACATTATGTCAAAGTAAATCAGCGTGGCTTTGGGGATCATAATGTCTGAAACTCATCTGTCACTTGTAGAACTGCAGAAGTCCCAGGAGGATGAAAAGGAAAGCGATGAGAGAGGTGGGAGGAACAAAGCAGGCGTTCGGGACCGGAGGAGGCCGCGAGGGAAGAGGAGATCCACGGGGGTTCCACAGACCACCAAAGATGTAAGAATTGGCTAGTAGCGCAGAAAGTGTTGCTGCATAGAGACGATAGAGTCTGTGAGGCACAGATGGGAACGGACCTAACGATGATCCAAAGGATGCTTCTGATTTGTTTTCTGTCCAACTCCTGTTCCAGAGCGATGCAGAGGAATCTGAAGAGGAAGATGGGGAAGAGGAGAAACCACGAGCTCAGGTGCCTAGGCTCATTTGAGGGAACCTTTTCTTAATAAAGATAAGGATGTTGGATATATGTTTGTGCTGAAGGAATATGCATGGTAGATAATTCTTTGTAACGTTGGTTTTATGTTTGTTGTTGCTGCCCGGCTGAGCTTCCGTGTCTCTTTTGATTGGTAAGTTACTCGCCAGATAACGTGATCGGCTCCATGATCTGCTCTGGAGTATTTGACTGTAATCTACCGTGGAATTTAAGTGACACAATGTCTCTCTTCTCTTTTTTTTCCTCCCAGGTAGATGGACTTGGCTCTCGGTAAGATACATTTTAACATTTATATGATGTTGGCTTACTTAGTCCTTCTAGCTGGGTGTTCAGCTCAAACCACAAAAAAACGTGGGAGGTGGTTGCCACGCTTATGCAATTGGCAGAACAATTCAGTGATCTGTGTGTCTCAATCGTCGTTTCAGGGCAGATAATGTATTCAACTCACACACCAGCGGCCGTGCGGAGAGAACACTGGGAGCCGAGCATCGCGATACAAAAGACTTTAAGAAAGTGAGACAACTTGTTGTGTGTGTGTGGTCATCTCCAATGACCGGAGATTATTTTGAATCATAGTGTGACCAAAGCTCCCCCATAACGTTAGACTTGTATGAAGATACGTACGCCGGTGTGGATAGCTGGCCTGCCATGTTCAACATCTCTGTTAAAGGAGATGTGAAGTTGGCAGTTGCATGTAACGTCTTTCGTGGGGTGTATGGGGCTGCTAAACCTGCGTAAAGACTATTTTTAGGTTTAATGAGATGAGTTTACTTGTTTACTTTTGTCGTCAATGTACTGATCCTGGTTCTTTTTGGGTTGTTCTGTTGCTCCAGCTCTACGAGGACCTAGTAAGAGACAATGGACGCCTCCGTTCGCAGCTGCTAAACACCCAGAACCTGGTGAACGAAACTAAAGCAGAGTTGGAAAGAGCCACGCAGGTAAACGGAGCTTGGGACCCGGAGAAACCTGTGCCTAGTTCACTGTGGAGCAAAACGTTAAAGCCGTTCGTCCTAGGCGGTGAATGGACACCATAGAGGAATTCTTACAGGAACAATTCCCACTCTGCTCCTTATACGTCGAGGATCTTGGAAGTTGTAGTTAAACTGGAGGGGTTCCTGGGAGATAACCCCATCCATAGAATGATTTGTTAATGTTTTGACACGGTTCCCAACACTATTTCTTGGTGCATAGCGGGAAGAAGTCAGAACAGCTGGCTAGGTCAGAGGTCAAGTAGTACGGCCCAAGATAATTAAAAGGGTCAAGTACTCCAGGTCAAGTTAATCAGTGGCATACGGGCTCAGAATGTAGTAGGAAACGGCGTAAAACTATCAACTAGTTGATCTCCGACAAATAAGAGAGACCCTGTGGTCAAAGTCACCAACATCATTCACAGACCCTTCACTTGTTTGTTCCCCAGAGACAAGAAAGAAGTGTTGACAGATCCTTCTTGATTGATACAGAGAAGAAGGTAAGCGGCAGTTTTCTTGCACATGGCATGCGGTGCACAAACACTGTTAATTTTCTAGCGCCTGCGTGTTATCTTTACTATGAAGGTCACGCGGACTAATGGAATATTGTCCTTTCTCTCCTCAGGAGAAGATTATATTGGAGCGCAGGGTGTCTGAGCTACACGAGGAAATGAAGGTAACTGCAAGCAGCTATAGTTTTTTCTGTTTAGTTTAATGAACTAAATTCAGCAAATAGATATATATATATATTATATATATATATATAATTATATATATAATTTTAACTAGCTACAGACAAAAAAAGTTTTTAGAAGATTGTATTAACCCCATCTTATACACATCTACGTATTTTCCCTTCCCACCGATGTTTCCAAAGCAGAAGATCCAACAATGTTATATGATCAGTACTGGCGCGTAGAGCCCTTGTCTGGTCATATAGCACATGGCTGGTCGTTCCGTGTTCGTTAAAATAACCAGGCATGTTTTTAGGCCCAGTCTATACATGTTAAGAGCCCCCTGCCTCTGAAAAAGACAAGTCGGGGAGCTTTGTTGCTTTGGTTTCCTCAAATAGTAACTTCATGTGTGTGATCTATTTTCAGCGAGTTAAATTGTTCCGTGGTTTTTATGGAGTTGACCCCACTGCTTCTTCTCACCACTCTTTCTTTCTTTCTTTCTTTCAGGTTCTCGGGGATCTGAAAGCTGACAACCAGCGCCTGAAAGATGAAAATGGGGCCCTAATAAGAGTTATTAGCAAATTGTCCAAATAGTGCAGCTGTTGTGGGCCTGCTCTCCGTGGTACCCGGGATTTCCTGCTCTCCCACTTTTCACAAGCTTTGGGACCGACCAGTTGGACGTAGAATCTTAAAATGAGATGTTGGGGGGTGATATGATCTGAATCCCCCCCCTTTCTCCCTATTGCTTCACTCCTTTCCTTTTTTTGTGCAGCCACCCCTTTACCTATCCGGGATTTGTCACATCGGAGGTCTCTTCTTTCGTCGGCAACTCCAAGAAATGGACCATATAAAGCAGTGGATTTCAAATCTAGCTTACAAAGCTCTGAACCCCAAAAAGAAGCCACGTAAAACGTGTATTTTTTTTTTAAGACCTTACTAGATCCATCCTCGTTTTTTTTTTTTTTTTTAACTCTTAAGATGAGTGCAATGGAGTTTCTTTGGAAAGACTTCGCTTGGGTCCTTCAGCCGAGAAGAACGTACGTAGGACCATCTACAGATCTCCTGATGGCTTCAAGTTGCGGAAAGCTGGTGTTTTTCCTCGAGAATGTATATTTTTGTCTGTACATTTAGAAAACGGGAAACGCACGCAGATATTAAGCTGTTTTCATTTTTAAATCGGGTCTACTTTTCAATCTGAGGAGCAGAAGAGACTTCCTCTAGTTTTATCTTCTGAAAAAAAGCTGGACAGACGACCAACCCCGTATTTTTTTATTTCCTCTTCATCCTACTTTCCCTTGTGTAAATTAACAAGGGCGACTTAGGCCGTGGGAAAGCTGTGTGGATTATTTCGGATGTTTTTTTAAGGCTACGGGACCTCAGATGTGAAGGGGTGGCTGACATGCTGTGTTCTGACTGTAGTGTCTCACCCGCGTGTGCACCGAGAACCGTTCCACATCCATAGAAGTTCTCCACCCACAGAGTTCTACGCACGGATTTCCGCGTGGGGTGAGCGCCATGGGATTTGCAGGATTCAGGAACGAGCGCCCCTCTTGTACGGCCATAATTTTTCCATTTCCGTATTTGTTTTTTTTTATATCATGATCTTTAGCGGCGGATTCCCCCACACTGTTGAAAGAAGCTGCAGGTTTTAGGGGTAGGTATCACGAGATTTTGAAAAGCATATTTTCTTAAGCACATTTGAAACACTAAACAGGGATGTGGTATGACATGTGGTATGGTCACCATTTTATTTTTCCTTCCCCCCCACTAGTGTGAGCTTCTGAGTTTTTTTTTTTTAATTTATTTTATTTAGTTTTTTTTTTTTTTTTTGAAAGGGGTTGCAAAAACAAAAAAGAAAACTGTCCCCCCCCCAAAAAAAAACCCCAAAACAAGTTAGATGCCAGTGTATGAGATAATACGGGTTGGGTTCTGAGGTCACACGTTCTTAAACTCGTATTTCCGGAAATAAACGTAGTTTTGGGGGTAGACGTGAAATCGTGAGCTGATTTGGCTTTCTGACCTCGGAGGATAACGGCGTTTTTTTTTTTTTGTTTAACGGAATACTGGCCAGAGAAGTTATAAAAAATAAAAAATACATTCTAGATACATGTTAACGAGCTGTAATATTTATAGACGTCTCACTTTTTGAGTGCCTTTGGTAGAAAGCCCACATACCCGGGTGCCAAAGACAACACGCAAAGCGCTACAAAGTTTCCGGATATTTGTTAATTGCCAGTCCAGTGTCGCTCGCCACGTCACTATCCAGCCGAGAATTAGGATTTTGAATTTGTTTGCGAGAGCGCAGATATAGGAGCGCTTTTTCTGCCAGGCACGGCCGCCGATGCCCTCGAGGATGATCGATAACAAACCAAAACGAGACGGCCACACGCGGCGGCTTTTCTGGCAGCGGAGCGGCTGTCTTGTGACCCTGGCAGAAAGCTGTCCTCGTTCCCAGAATGTAGCGAGAGGGGGCAAAATTCTTAATGCTTGGGCAGGAAGCGGAGCGGTGAGAAAGGAGGCTGGGATCCCAGTGCGTTTCCTGGCGTGGAACCAGCCGAGGGACGTCAGAGGCTCGAAAGCCAAAAAAAAAAATCCCATGTTGTAGATCTGGATTTCGGACAGAGGGAGGAAAAAAAAGAGAGAGAGAGAGCGACCGCGTATTCCTGCTAACACCGAGTCTCCTTCCCCGTCAGCCTGCACCCCATGTACTTCCCTTGCCTGTGTTAGTTTTACACTCACGTGTTATTATTTTGTGCAATACATTATATTTATAAATGGTTTTACCAAACACTGCGTTCTGTTCAAGCTGCAGTACTGCCTTTTTTTTTTTGCTTTAATATTGTTTATATAATTTATAAATGCACTGTTTTCAAGGCACTAATTTGTGTGTGTTTGCTAATTTGCCAACTCTATGATTTCCCTAACTGTGTCCTCTGATGATGTCACTTCTACCCCCCCCATGTGTCAGACTTCTGGTTCTCGTCCCTTACTCTGTTAACCTCTTGTTGTATAACTTCCCTTCTCAAGACGCTTTTTGTGTCTTAATGGTGATTGGATTCCCTCCGGTCGCAACAAAATTGCAAATAAACTCACTTTGAAACAAGAGCTTTAACCTGTGTGCCTTTTCCTCTTGAAAGAATAACTTAGGTGATTGCCGTTAGCGTCGACCCTTACGGTATTTTAATTTCTTGTAGCGGTGGTGAAAAGGAGAAAGAAAAGTAAAATAATACAAAAACTAAACAAAATATAGTATGAATTAAAGATGAAATGAATTACTTCTGAATCCTCAAATAACTTCTTAACCATGTTGATCTTTTTTTTCCCTTGAAAGATCTTTAATCTAAAAAAAAAAAAAAAAACAACTTTTCAGGCCATAGGACATCTATAGGCTGAAAGGCTTTGTTGCCTTAGCAGCGGAACAAAAGTGAAGATTTTTTTTTCTGTTTTTTTTCATCATTACAAGAAAGTGTAACTGAACCAAAAAAATATGACACAGCGGCTTTGAAAAAAAATGCATTTTTATTTCTTGCGTCGGTTTTTAAACGGCTGCCACTGTCGATATATCTGATAGGCTGAAAAGCTTTATTGCCTTAGCAGCAGAAAAAAACCCAAGATTCTTTTGTTTGATTTTTTCCACGATTGCTGCCCTGCAGAATGGGCCAGATGGTCTGAAAAAGGATTTTTTTTTTTTATTCGCAGCGCTAGCGTAATAAGTGCCGCCATTGTGGCTGCAGGGATGTGGAATCTTCCCATCTGTCATGGTGTTCTTGTAAGAATGTTTAGACAGACCTGTGATCTAATGCTGCGCATGGACTATTCTCGGTGTATCCGGAACTCTTACATGGGGAGCAGGGTTTTTCCATGTTGGTTTTCCGATAACTTTTTGCGTTTAGCGTCCCGTGCTTTCCACACCTGCCTCCGATCTGTACGTCCAGCGGATAATGGATCTTGCAATAAACCGCACTTAACATGCAATCCCGTTAAACGTTATAAGTAAAAAAAATAAAATAAAAATAGAATTAACCCTCTTTTCACCAATATATTTTGGAACTACGAAGTTGACGTTCCCCCATTTGCATCTAAACGACCCCCTAGAGACGGATCCTACAAAAGAAAGGAAGGATTTGTGACCCCCAATATTTAGCAGGACACTGAAAAACCCCCCCCCCCTTCCATGTTTGCTTTGATCATGGTCCGAGACCTGGACCTGGTGACCTGGAGGCGGTGGTAATCCGTAATGCTCAATGTGGTTTTTGAGTAGCGATTATTCCTTAAACATCAAGTGGCTGCCCACCCTGGCAACCTCTAGGACTATCGATGGATAGAAGGAGAAGGCAAAGATAACGCTGGATCTGCCACAGGCTGCCGCTGAACCTCAACTTCCAAATACCTTCAAATCAATGCTTCGAACAGCCAATCAGTGGAGCTGCAGCTTCTACCTAAAGTGGGTGCTTTTATTTATTATACATTTTAAACAATGCATATTAAAGTACTCGCAAAGTATTATGTATTCTATTCCGGTGAGGTTACCCAGGACATTAAAATGTCCCTTTAGTGCCAAGCAACATTACCGTATAAAACACTACTTAATAGACAAAGAAAAACTATTTATTTTTCCACGGGCCGTTCCTTTTAAACACGAAAGGTCGCGCAGCCCAGTGTGATGGCGCTCGCTCGGAGAGCTGGCCTGCCTACGATTTACAGTTAAAGGCATTGCGAGGCAGTTCATAGTTGGAATAGCTTTCCAGCAGACAAGGTCGAGGAATTCAGTGCTTCAGATGGGTACGGGGTTAACCTGGAATCCAAATATTTGGATTTAGTTAGATCAGAAAAATGGGCAGAGAAAAGGAAAAAAAATGGTGAAGAAACCCAGGAGTCTATGAAGGGTTTTTCGCTGCGTTATGATCTCTGTCGTAAAGGAATATTCAAGCCAAAATTGGGATCTTACATGAGCGTAGTTAACTATTAAATCATAAATAAGACTCCCGAACTACCAGTATGTTATGGTTAATACCCCTGCTTGAATACAGGTGTCTCGATTAAGTGCGTCTTTCAATAATGACAAGTTAAGGTTTCATTAGAGCCATTTGGTTAACACCTTAGAGGACTCGCTACATAGAATCTTCACAGTGAGCCTTTAAAGGGTTAATATTTCAAAAGTCTCTGGATCAGCTCGTTTAGACGTTTCCCAGGGATGGATCCTCAACAGTTGGTTTGGGAAGCTTTGATCCAACGATCGGTTGAGGGGGAACCTCCTCATACGCTAGAGTCGCCTATACATATAGGCAGCCTAAGGGCCCGCTGGTGGGGCCACCATGTGTTATCAAGAAAGGCCATGTAGGAAAGGGGACATTAGAGACCCAATTCTCCCAGGACAGTAGAAACTGAGCCCCGAGTACAACATTCTCGAGAGAACTGGTTGGTTTGTTAAACGGTGTGGAGCCTTCTGTGGTTTCACAACTCCTGGGCAGAACCAGGAATGTAAAAGGCATTTTTATATTCATCCAACAAATATTATTTATCCAACACATATGTGACTCTACAACGTTTGCCACTAGGCTGCTGTGATAGCTTTTGCTTACATTTAAAGGGGTGCCGCGGAGTCGCCTTTTCCGCCACAATTAGTGGAAAAACCTTGCGATCGTTGGATTTGGGACAAACCGGGGCTGCTAATCCCACTCTCGGAATAAAGACATTGAAAGCGTGTGAGAAAGAGACAGTGGGGGTGAAAGTCATTTTTTTTTTCCATAGGACATTTAGTAACGTCTTTTTTTTTTTTTTTTTTGCTTGAGATGCCTCTTCTTACACCCCCCTCGAGGCAAAAAGGGGAGAGAGTCTCATATCCCCCATCGCTTCCTCTCTTTCTCTGGCAGCCACCTAAGGAACAATAAACAGCCAAGCTCTGTATGCCTTAAAAGGCCTCGACGCGGGGCTCAGGCTGTGCTTTCACATGAGAAGAATCCGGCCAGACTGCGAGAGGACTTCACGGATCCTTATAAGGTTAAATTCCCAAACACTCAAGAAGCAACACTGAACTGGAAACAACCTTGGAGTGGAAAGAGTAAAATGCGCCCACCTAGTGGCCGAGTGGTGGAACTGCACGCTGCCAATTACTCTACTTTTTTTGTGTTACGTTGTTACAGTAAACGCAAAGTAACAGAATGTTGCAAAATCCTGTAATATCTTTTTTTTTATTATTGGACTAACTGTTATTTTGTAATGACTGCCTTTTGGGAGTCTTCCCTTTATCAATGTTTTTTTTTTTTTTTAGATATTTTTGAATTGTTAAAGGGGAAGACGTGCGAAAGCTTTTTATTACAAAATAATTGTTAGTCCAATTAAAAAAAAAGGTGTTACAAGATTCTGGACCATTCTGTTGGTGTGCCGGACTAATACGGCTACTCTTAACTACATAGTTATAGTAATATTTATGCATATGCATTGCCTATTGGTCTCTGTGTAAAAGCTCTGCAAAAGCAAAGCCATGAAATGAAATCAAGCGCTGATTCTTACAGGAGACATGGAAACATAGAATCTTCCGGCAGATCAGACCCATTCAGACCCCGTCTAGTCACCCGGTTTCTCCTGCTTTAAAGACCTTAATCGGTCGTTGGTCTCGTCTTAGATTCAGGAGCCGTATGCCGATCCTGCGCATGTTTAAATCCCCTCGCTGTATTAGTTATAGTAAACACAAATATAGGGCAATTCTCAATCATTTTTGTCCTGGGTCTGATTTTTCCAGACCAGCCACCCAAACTTGAAGTCCATTCTGGATTCTTCTTGACCAGTCTTTGAAAAGTGGAGTCCGATAACACAGAGTCCACACCCTGGCACTTAAATCATTTATGTATTTGGTGCCCTTCTTGGGCAGAACTTATTAACTAGAGCCCCCCCCAGAGCAATATCAAGCAAATAGGAAGTAGCATACATAATATATATTTTATTTCATCACCCCAGTGAGGGAGATCTTTCCAATTCCTATGGGGACTTCTTAGTACATAGAGTAATCTGGAGAGCTTTCTCTCTGTCCGGAGTCTGAGTCTCGGGAGGAACGCGGACAATAAAAATGTCCATACGATAATCCATCGATCAGTAGAAGGCAGGGATGGGACTGCGGTTCCAAAATGATTTGAAAATAGGAAACACGCAGACCAAAGCGGCAAAGAAGAAGGACGATTCTCACACACATCGTTCACTCATCTGACTCCCAGAAACTTGTTGAGTTCCACAGACACCACGTGGGACTCTTTTTCAGTAATTTTTTTTCGATTTATTGCCTGCCATGTGTTGGCGAAACTCAGTCCAACCCCGTGAACGAATAGTTGCAGAAGTTTTGGAAGCATCGCCAGCAAAAACACACAGGATTCGTTGTTACTGGCACCTGGACTGGCCATCAGGGCACAGGGGGCAAAGGCCAAGTGGGCCACTGGCTGACAACGCTCTATATTCATCCAGTTGGATTGGCCCCAGCCGCATGCTACATGTGTATAAAAACATAAGAAGTGGCCGCACGTGGCCAGCCTTGCTAGTACCTACCTCTCTTCCCCAGACCGCTGTGCCCCTTTTTTCACCCCTGATGCCCCCTCTTTTCTAGCTCGGAATGTTTGCTGGGTATGAGGGTATTACAGGGTTCTACAGCCCTAAAAGCCCCGAGAATGTGTTTATAAACAGCAGGGAATGGCTTTATAAGTAAAAGACATTATTCTTTTAAAAACTTCAGTTGCAGAGATCTTAGTAAGCCGGAAGTTCTTGGTGACTCTTGGCTGCTGCAGCTGCTGTCCCTCTTTTGGATTTGAAATGGCGTTAGGTGACATAGTGTGTTATAGAAAAAGTATTAAGACTTGCGATATGTTGGTAACAGGTCCCGCTGGCGCTGTGGGCGGTCCCGCTGGCATTGTGGGCGGTCCCGCTGGCACCGTGGGCGGTCTCGCTGACGGGACACACCCTATTGTCGGAGAAGAAGTGGGCGGGATCAGGGCTCCCGTGACCCGGAGATCCCCTGTAGTGACCCGGAGGCCAGGAGAAGCGATGCTTCAGCCGGGGTCTCCGGACAGAATCCGGGGGGGTTCCCAGGTATACATCGCTGATATACCATAAAGCGCACATCTCATCACACTGAATTACAGAGAAACACAACATTCATAAAAGGTGCTAGCAATAATTTAAATCGTGTCTTACCCAACGTAGCGTAATATCTTTTACTATAACTACTGTAAATATAGAATCATTACAATATATATATATTATATATAATATATAACTATTATTACTGGATATTACTCATCAGCGGGGTCACGTGGCAGGCACTTTGAAGCCGTTATTAAGTATCTGTAATGAAAGCATGACACGGGGGGTCAGTGGGAGAGCGTTCTTTTTTTTTCTAGAACTCTTTTATATGAAGTTTCCATAGTCCCCGGAAAAACAGCACAAACCCCCGTGGACGTCGGCGCTGCAGGATATCTGCCTTTTAAGGCTCTGCACACGGAATCCGATCTGCGGGGCTGCGAACGGCGGTATTTATAACACACAAAGAGTAACATAAGCACGGGGTATAATATGGAACGTTCCCTCTGCTCAGCCCAATGTATATGCAAATAAAAACCCAGGAGAAACGAGCTGACGGCGTAATAGTCTTTTATCATGCGGCGGGGGGGGAGAGGGGGGGGTCGCTGACTTCCTTTTTCCTGTTATTAAGTACGGGATGGAAATAAATATCCCCATTTATAGCGTCAAACTTTGTATAAGAAGTTATATTGAGTTCATTTATTTACTATTATTTTTTATTCGGTATCTTCGGTTTATAAACGTAGGAAGCTGAATACCCACAACGCATACCTCCCAAGTTTCCCTGTATAGGAGAGACAGTCCCTCATTTGGCCCAAAACCCTTGATGCCCCTCTTCCCACCCCTGATGCCCCTCTTTTCTAGGAGCTCAGAATGGTTGCTGGGTAGGAGGGCATCGCAGCGTTCTACAGGCCTAAAAGACGCCATAGAAACAGCAGGAAAATGATTTATACATTAAACTGTGTAAAGAAAATGCATTCTTTTTTTAATAAATGAATGAAAAATTAACATTATTATCTATTACGATGCCATGAGGTAATATAAAAGGTTAAGCTCCACCCATGACACCTCTAACCACACCCCCTAAAAATGGTGTCCCTCTGCGACGATTCGAAATGCTGAACAAACACACTGAAGTAGAACCCGATGGGCGTTTATTCCAACTCATTATCGCTTAAAAGGCTGTTCACGCACAATGTGGTTTGAGCCAGGATTTTACAGGTGGGGCAGGCTATGATGTCATTATGCAACCTTGAGGACATCACTACTGCATTCCCAACAGAGCATGACAGAATGTTGCCAATGCAATAATACTCAGTTTCAGGTCTGAAATAACCATATTTTTGTCACCCCAATCACATGTCTGATAAGGATTTCGAGGCGCCGTCCTGAAACCCCACGAACATTGGCCACGCATGCCTTCCAACTGCCCTGCTTTGCGCGGGACAGTCCTAAATTTACCACTCTCAGAAGTAGACTTCTGCTGGATTTGGGACTTCCATCCTGGGGTCCTGATTTCGTTCTCCAGTGTGCCAGGCATACTGTGTATGGCAGAATTGTGTGCATGGGCCAGTCTGAGTGACACTTTAACCCCTAATCTCAGCCCCCTAGCGAATCGGGGAAGTTGGGTCCTATGAATATGTGCTGCGTCCACTGAGTCATTTCATAGAGTCTTAAAATGCTGGGAGATATGCTATTGAGGTATTATGGGGCCTACAACTCTCATGACCCCCAGCCAACCTGGATTGTTGGTAACAGGTCATATCTGCGGCCTGTACGGAAAGGACCATAAAGCCTGGTAGTTTTATGTACAGCTAAGGCTGCATCTCCCTCTACCTGCACACGCGTGAATCATTGTGTGTTATTTTTCCGTGTGTCTGTATCATGACAACGGCGCTCTGACTTTTGTATCCTTTCACGGTAATCTGTTCACCTAACAGGAGAGGATAAGTCTCTGTCTGCGAGCGGCCGGACCCCCAGGCACCAGAAGCTTTACGTTATCCTGTGACATGAAGCGATTCCCGCTTGTGTCTGCAGCTGAATTATTACCCAGAGAGGAGCACATTAGAGGCTCGCTGACGTCTGCGCTAATGCTTCGCTCGAATTCATCGAGGGTCTCTGGAGTCTGCAAAAAAAGAATAGAAGATTTAATATATACATCTGGCAAATGCCTCCGTTAACCCTTCCATAACGTGAAAAAATAAATATATATATATATTTACACACACACATATACACACACACACATATATATATAGTTTATATACACACACATTTATATTTATATATATATACAGAGCCGTAGCCCAAGGCAAGAACTGAAAATTGTGCCCCCCACCTCTTTTTTCACAGATGTTATTTTATTTACACTGCCGTTACACACACCTGCCCATAAACACACATACACTGCCCTTACACACACCACTGCCCATACATGCTGCCTTTATACACACCTACCCATAAACACATACATACACATGCTGCCCTTACACACCACTACCCTTACACACATATGCACATACAGATACACACACACGCCAGCTTACAAACACACATATACCTAGACTGCTCTTGCACACACCTTACCATACACACTGCCCTTACACACACCTACTCATACACGCTGCCTTTACACACATCTACCCATAAACACACATATATACATACACTGCCCTTACACACACCTGCCCATTAACACACATATACACATACATTGCCATTACACACACATATGCACATACATGCACACACCAGCTTACAAACACACAAATACACACATTCTAAAGGAAGTCCGAGATGTGGAATGGAGCTGCGTGGAGTCTGGCTACATGTGTATCATTGTCCTGCAAAGCTGGAAAGAAAATTACATGGGGACCATGCTGCTGATAGATAGATTGTAAGCTCCTTTGAGCAAGGCCCTCCTTACCGCTTGTTTCTGTGATTCACTACTTGTTATGTCCTGTTTACCCAGGACAAATGATGGCGCAAAAACACAAAACAACAACAACAACAGATAATAATAATATATGTCATATAGAACAATAGAACAAAGTATATCTGTTACTCCTGTACTCAGAACATTCATAAAGTGAACATAATTACTAAGTTAATAAGTCCTATTCAGTCTATGAAGGAAGCACCCCTACAGAAAAACCTACACACAAATATTAACCTCTACCACTTCTGCTGGGAGGCTGCTCAACTGACCAACCACTCTCAGTAAAGTAACATTGTCTTATGTTCCAGTTAAGCCTCTGACTCTCTGGTTTTAGATGAAGACATCCTGTTCTCACATTCCTTTTCCTTTGAACAGATTTATTGTAGCAGCCATCTGCTGATGATTTGGTCAAATTATTTTATTTATTTCAATATATATATATTTTTTTTTTCTCAGGAAGCACCGTCACCCACGACAACCAAGGGAAAAATACATGTTGGTTAACCCTTTAAGCAATACATGGTGTTTCATCTCCCAAAATGTAATTCCTTAGATGAGGTTTAAAGGGTTAATGGTCAGAGTGAGGGTGACTTTAGGGCATTATAGATTATACTGGCCAGGTTCTCACAGGTAATGATAGGAACGCGCAATCCAGATACACTGAGAACCATATATGGAGTCATTTGCAGGAGCATTCTTTTGGTTTCCATAGTGATTGCTCCATGTTTAGAACGTCGGTGCTACACTTTCCCTTTATAAATCATTTATAATCATTTGATTTATAATCATTCGATGGAACAACCAAAAAGATGAACAAAATAGACGTTAATTGTTAAATAGAGAATTAATTGTTTAAATAATTAGAAACCTAAAAAAAAACTTTCACCGTTGATACTAAAATCTAACTACCCCTGTGGATGTATATATATATAATAAAAAAAGGTAAATAATAATATTAATAATAAAAATAATATATTATCTCCAAGAATGGTAAATAATAATAATAATAATAGATTATCTACAATCCAAAATAAATGTTTGTTTAAATAACGGCAGAGAAGGGCATGCTTTGCACCCTTACTACTCTGATTTAATTATTTTGGGCCAATACCCGAAGGCTTTGTGTAGCGAAACATGGATTCTAGGCTCTATTTACTTGATGCCTGGATCCTTTCAGTGCTCCTTCTATGGGATTTCTCACCCCTCTCTCTCCCTCTCCCCTCTCTCTCTCTCTCTCTCTCCCTTTCCCTCCATCTCCCTCTCTCTCTCTCTATTGAAGGGAAATGATTCACTGCTCTTGGAGAAGTTTGCCAAGTCCGAGGCATGTTCCTATATAAGGAGTCCGGGGTGGGAGACAGGCAGGAGGCTGGCGCCGGTCCTCCCCTCCGGTCAGAGGCTTGTGGTCCTCTGGGAAGCGCCGTGTGATCTGCACCGCTCCGGGCTGGGGGTCTCACCCCTCCCCCAGGGAGTTCCCAGACCTCAGGCGGAAGCAGCAGGATCCTCTCTCCAGCAAAGGAGGTATCAGGCAAGGGGTCATCTGCCCCACTCTATCCACCAGTAACTACCCCATCAGCCCCTGTGCCCTCTCATCACACCACCTGTGAGCAGCATCACCCAGCCTGCTCGCTTCACTCAGATACCACTCAACAGCTGGACCCTCACATCAACCACTCTCACCACTCACTGCACCCATCTGGATGTCACTCACACTCCCTACATCCTTATTCCACTCACACTCCCTGCACCCTTCTGTCACTCACACTCCCTGCATCCGTCTGTCACTCACACTGCCTGCATCCTTTTACCACTCACACTACCTGAATCCTTATTCCACTCACACTCCCTGAATCCTTATTCCACTCACACTCCCTACATCCTTATTCCACTCACACTCCCTGCATCTTTTTATCACTCACACTCCCTTCATCCTTCTGTCACTCACACTCCCTGTATCCTTTTTATCACTCACACTCCCTGCATCCTGATATAACTCACATTCCCTGCACCCTCCTATCACTCACACTCACTGCACTATTCTGTCACTCACACTCCCTGCATCATTTTAGTATTCACACTACCTGCATCTCTCAATCGCGCACATTCACTCCATCCTTATATCACTCACACTCCCTGCATCCTTTTATCACTCACACTCCCTGCATCCTTTTATCACTCACACTCCCTGTATCCTTTTATCACTCACACTACCTGCATCCTTTTATCACTCACACTCCCTGCAGACTTATATACCCACTATGGCCACTAATACTCCTTTGGGGGCAATAACAAAAATGGGATATTTGTTCATGAAAAGTTTGCACCCTTACCTGCCCTCACATCACTCAGCCTGTCCTCACCTCACTCAGCCTGTCCTCACCTGTGGTCATAGCACTCATTCTATAACAGCATTCCTCCAACCGGGTGTATTAACCCCTTACTGCCAGACCGATATCATTCTGTTCCACTATTGTAATGTGGATCGATGCACTGCGTTTGAAATATTGTATCAGTATCTGTGTGTATCAGAACACGTGCATTGTATGTGTGTCGGTGTGTTACATTGTATCAGAACACGTGCATTGTATGTGT